>NQII01006507.1:8777-120037 GCA_002778355.1 Clitarchus hookeri | reverse complement strand
GGCCGGCACTACGTGTTGTATTGCAGGGTGCATTCTTTAGCCAGCACTTCCGCAAGCCCTGGCTGGCACTGCGTGCTGTATTGCATAGTGCATTCCTTAAGCCAGCACTTCCGCAAGCCCTGGCCGGCACTAAGTGTTGTATTGCATAGTGCATTCCTCCAGCCAGCACATCCGCAAGCCCTGGCCGGCACTACGTAATGCATTGCATACTGCATTTCCCCAGCCAGCATTTCCGCCAGCTCTGGTCGGCACTACGTGCTGTATTGCATAGTGCATTCCTCCAGCCAGCACTTCTGCAAGCCCTGGCCGACACTACGTGTTGAATTGCATAGTGCATTCCTCCAGTCTGCGCTTCCGCAAGCCCTGGCCGGCACTACGTGTTGTATTACACGGTGCATTCCTCCAGTCAGGACTTCCGTAATCCCTGGCTGGAACTACGTGTTGTATTACATAGTGCATTCCTCCAGCCATCTCTTACGCAAGTCCTGGCCGGCTCTAAGTGTTGTATCGCATAGTGATTCCTCCAGCCAGCACTTCCGCAAGCCCTGGCCGGCTCTAAGTGTTGTATTGCATAGCGCATTCCTCCAGCCTGCACTTCCGCAAGCCCTGGCCGGCACTACGTGTTGTATTACATAGTGCATTCCTCCAGTCAGCACTTCCGCAAGCCCTGGCCGGCACTACGTGTTGTATTACATAGTGCATTCCTCCAGTCAGCACTTCCGCAAGCCCTGGCTGGAACTACGTGTTGTATTACATAGTGCATTCCTCCAGCCATCTCTTACGCAAGTCCTGGCCGGCACTAAGTGTTGTATCGCATAGTGATTCCTCCAGCCAGCACTTCCGCAAGCCCTGGCCGGCTCTAAGTGTTGTATTGCATAGCGCATTCCTCCAGCCTGCACTTCCGCAAGCCCTGGCCGGCACTACGTGTTGTATTACATAGTGCATTCCTCCAGTCAGCACTTCCGCAAGCCCTGGCTGGAACTACGTGTTGTATTACATAGTGCATTCCTCCAGCCATCTCTTACGCAAGTCCTGGCCGGCACTAAGTGTTGTATCGCATAGTGATTCCTCCAGCCAGCACTTCCGCAAGCCCTGGCTGGAACTTCGTGTTGTATTACATAGTGCATTCCTCCAGCCATCTCTTACGCAAGTCCTGGCCGGCACTAAGTGTTGTATCGCATAGTGATTCCTCCAGCCAGCACTTCCGCAAGCCCTGGCCGGCTCTAAGTGTTGTATTGCATAGTGCATTCCTCCAGCCAGCACATCCGCAAGCCCTGGCCGGCACTACGTAATGCATTGCATACTGCATTCCCCCAGCCAGCATTTCCGCCAGCCCTGGCCTACACTACGTGCTGTATTCCATAGTGCATTCTTCCAGCCAGCACTTCCGCCAGCCCTGGCCGGCACTACAAGTTGTATTGCATAGGGCATTCCCCAGCCAGCACTTCCGGAAGCCCTGGCAGGCACTATGTGCTGTATTGCATAGTGCATTCCTTCAGTCAGCACTTCCGCAAGCCCTGGCCGGCACTACGTGTTGTATTACATAGTGCATTCCTCCAGTCAGCACTTCCGCAAGCCCTGGCCGGCACTACGTGTTGTATTACATAGTGCATTCCTCCAGTCAGCACTTCCGCAAGCCCTGGCTGGAACTACGTGTTGTATTACATAGTGCATTCCTCCAGCCATCTCTTACGCAAGTCCTGGCCGGCACTAAGTGTTGTATCGCATAGTGATTCCTCCAGCCAGCACTTCCGCAAGCCCTGGCCGGCTCTAAGTGTTGTATTGCATAGTGCATTCCTCCAGCCTGCACTTCCGCAAGCCCTGGCCGGCCCTACGTGCTGTATTGCATAGTGCATTCCTCCAGCCAGCACTTCCGCAAGCCCTGGCCGGCACTATGTGCTGTATTGCATAGTGCACTTTGTATGTTTATGTGCATGCAACATGTCATTAAATATTAGTGAAAGTTAATTTGTAAGATCAAGAATTTTAAGAAAAGTCCAAAATGAAAAATTACATAGTAAATGTCAATTTTTATAAAACGGGAATTTCAGCGCCGGCTACTATTACTCAGATGGTCATGTAACAGCAAGGTACCTACAGTAACTGGTCAGAAGTAATCATTAAGTAGTAACAATTTTCTGCCCAGGATGTGTAATCAAACTGACTTTTGTGTTTTAAGTGCGGAGTATTTCGAAATATGGCGGAAATACTTATGAAAACCTTTTTTTTTTTATTTCTTGGTGTGAGATAAATAAATTTAAATTTTGGCCTGAAATAATTTAGAATGTTTAAATCTGTNCTTTTTTTTTATTTCTTGGTGTGAGATAAATAAATTTAAATTTTGGCCTGAAATAATTTAGAATGTTTAAATCTGTATTGAAATATATGTGTTGTAGAAATATGCTCAACAAAGTTATTACTAAATGTAGCAGGTGCTGTTACACGCAAAATTATTTAATCAGTTTAATAGTTAAGTACAAAGATTCAAAGCCACGGATGTTTCTTTCAGGTTATTTCAGCTATCAAGGACTACTTAATATTACAAAATAAAAAAGGAATAATTAAGAAACAGTTGAAAAGATATAATAACTTCGATAATATAATCAATTATCACACAGAGACCAGGACATGTTTTCCAAGTCTTTGGCAAAAGAAATAGAGGGCGTTGTATGAATTTAGTACTAAATTATCGAAATGGTCCTTGAGTTACTGAACTGTGTATACACCTAAACCAATATGGCGTTTTCTTTAGAATAATAACGGAAAATTAAAATATCTATTAAATTGGCTATTTAAGAAACACAAATTGTTACCGAATTCCCATTCGCTTTAAAGAAATTAAAATTAGTATTCATCGGATATATATATAATTATATATATTTATAAGATGTATTATGGGGACTCAAGCCCAAGTACTGGAGAGACTAGCGCAATTTGAAATTTTTTCATTTTTTGTGGCACAATTTCAAATTTTTAACAAAATTGACAATAAATAGCAGTGGAAAGAAGTGGCACAACCAATTTTCCAACAAAATTGACAAAAATTAGTAGTGGGATGAAGTAGCACATCCAATTATTCAACAAAATTGACATAAAATAGTAGTGGGATGAAGTTACACGATATAAAAAAAAATTTCGGCACAATTTTCTTCCGAAGTGGCATCCCAAAATGCGTCAACTGGGACGAGTAGGAAAATAGTAGCACAAAAATCTCTCCATTTATTAAAAATAATTCAAATAATTACTTTTTAAGCTGTGCTAATGTGTAAATTTAATTAAAATCAATCAATTTTACAGAAAAAGTTTCCTAAAATTTACTAATTTCTCAAGTTGTTCTAGGATTCTAGCGCCATTTCATAAAAATTAAATTCTATATGAATAATCTAGCACAATTCTTATAAATTTTATAAAAAAATACTAACGCAACTAATTTTCCCAAATGGCACAATAGAAATCTAGAGTGGGATGAAGAGTGGCACAACAACAATATATACAAATTTGATAATATAATTTACATTGGTAAAACGGAACGAAGTGGAATAAAAGAGGCACAAAAATATTTGAATAAATACCAGTTCACTGAGAATTAAAATTAAAATTGTATTATTTATCAACTCAAGAAAATTCTATCTCATGCACCCATTTCCCTTTTTTCATCATATTTAAACCTTTTATTAATAATTGAACAAGTCCTTCATTTAATGGTTTAACATAATTTTCATCTATCTTTCTATATAGCAATCTGGCAATGAGATTTTATATTCATCTAGGATACAAATAATTTTTTTTACCAAAGTGAAAATTAACAATTTGAAAATCTGTAGCTTTATATTAACTATGCTTCTTTAGTTATTCTATAGATAATACATTTATATGAACGATTCAACTTGTTGAACAGAACATCCATTTGTATTAACAAATTTTTAGTATTATAACATTTTAATGATTACATAAATGGAGACCAAAATTGAGAAGAAATGATACAGTTTGGCCTAGAAAAAGATATTTACTGTTTCTACACACGTTCTACCGATGGCAGATCTGGGGAACTTGCTGGCCACCAGAGTGTCCCAGTGCGGTGCAGAGGCATCCCACACACAGATGTGCTGTTTGCGGACGAGCATTGTCTTCTTAAAAGACTCTACCAGAGCGTTGTGTCTCATAAACATTAATACTGTGCATTGTTTTTTTCTTCTTATATGTTATTATGCTCTCTCTTGTTCTTTGCAACCAAGGCGGACGAGGTTCGATTACCGGTGGCATCGCCACGAATTTTGGCACTTGGGAATCATGCCAGATGATGCCACTGGTCGGTGGGGTTTCTCGGGGATCTCCCATTCACCCTTACAACCGACACTGCTCCACATTCATTGGAACTCCAATCTTGTTCTCATGCTAGGAAGCCTAGGACGGGACGGTATAGATTGAATCAAAAGGAGAAGATAATACAAATCACAGTATTTTAATGTGTTTTTATCAAAACATGCATACTATATGTATATTTCTTAATAAACTGGGCCCTATCGTTGGAAGGATTAAATGACGGAAGGAAGAGAAATATNGCATACTATATGTATATTTCTTAATAAACTGGGCCCTATCGTTGGAAGGATTAAATGACGGAAGGAAGAGAAATATAAAATAACAGAGTTAACCAGTACATAGAAAGCAACTCAACCAGTCCCAGGACACANTGACGGAAGGAAGAGAAATATAAAATAACAGAGTTAACCAGTACATAGAAAGCAACTCAACCAGTCCCAGGACACAACACCAGCTCCTTCTTTAGACACTTTTCCAAAGCCTGGTCACTCGTCGACTGAAGAAATCATCTACCTCGTAGCCCAGTCCACTCTTCGTGCCCCACCACGTATGTGTTGTCGTAATCCTCTTATAATTGGCTCCCGTTGGGCACTCGAGGAGTGGTATACTTATATTGTTGAAAATTTTAACAAATGTCATGATGCTTGGTGGACTCACATTTCATGTTGCTCATTGCTTTTTTTGTTGATTTTCTGCATTCCTTTCTAGCACGATGATACGGTTCTCTAGTTTTGTAAACGTGCCAGTGGCCTCCATCAAAGATTCCGAAAGGTCGTGCACAAACAGAACCGCGTGTTACAACATAAGGACGTAGGATTCCAGTGACGTACCGCTGCACCACTATGGTCCCCCCAATCATAACAGGAAGTCGCATCTAGTCATACTCTTTGGATGCCCCCACCGTGATGCCAGTAGTAATGCAGGCGCGTCATTCCACAACATTGGCAATATATGTCTTCTCCCTCGAAGTCACCATACTCACACGCGATAGTCATGCGTTGAGATGCAGAACCGAGATTCTTCGCTGAACACGATACGACGCCTCCCAGTTACTTCGCCATTCCAAACACCGCCCTCTCTGCTCTGGTGTCAAGAGCACACTACGCATAGAACGGTGGATCCGTAGTCCTGGCTGATGCTGGTCTACTAGACAAGGTGTGTTGTAGAGTGACTTTAACTGTGTCCATGTGGCATGCGCCGATGTCATGTGAATGCATTATACTTGTACTATATTGCTATTCATCCCGAGGCTTAGTCTTAGTTTTATGCCATATCGCGGGAAACAATCGACCGATTCCTACCAAATATGGCAAACAAGTAGTACTGCGGCAGGTGATGTAAATTAGAATGTTTTAAGTAAGCCAGACACATATGTTCAAAATTGCGTCCATATAGCTGTTTTATCCTTGTATGTTATATCGTCGAAATCATGTAATCAATTCCAACTTAACTTGTTATAGTAGCAGTATATATTATAGCTATCAAATGTGTTCATACAAAGTCACTTTTGTCCATCATTTAGTACGATAGCATCACATGAAAAATTTAAATACTTACGCCATATCTCCGGAAACACCAACAGATTTCTGCCAAATTTGGCAAACAAATAACACTACGGCAGGTCATGATAACGGATATGTNCGGAAACACCAACAGATTTCTGCCAAATTTGGCAAACAAATAACACTACGGCAGGTCATGATAACGGATATGTTGTAAGTGGGCCAGACACTTATTTTCAAAATGGCGGGGATATAAACTTTTAGCTTAGTATGTTACATCTATGAAACTACGAAACTATTTCAACTTAACTTTGAATGCTGACACTATCTATCATTGCCATCATATTATCTGTACANTATGAAACTACGAAACTATTTCAACTTAACTTTGAATGCTGACACTATCTATCATTGCCATCATATTATCTGTACATAGCCTCATTTCTCTGACATTTTGTAAGATAGCCACCCATAAAAAATAAAGTTTTTGTGACACATCTCGGGAAACAATCAAACGATTTCTTACCAATTTTGCGAAGAAACTATACTGTGGTAGGCCATATTAGTTTTTAAGTTTTCAAGACCCTTATNTATGAAACTACGAAACTATTTCAACTTAACTTTGAATGCTGACACTATCTATCATTGCCATCATATTATCTGTACAAAGCCTCATTTCTCTGACATTTTGTAAAATAGCCACCCATAAAAAATAAAGTTTTTGTGACACATCTCGGGAAACAATCAACCGATTTCTTACCAATTTTGCGAAGAAACTATACTGTGGTAGGCCATATTAGTTTTTAAGTTTTCAAGACCCTTATTTACAGAATGGCGGCTCTAAATGTTTTTATCTTAGTGTATATCCGAAAAAATGTTATCTATTTTAACCTAATTTTGTAAACTGCATCAAGGGCAATCATATAATTTTATAATACACAACCCTTTTGTCCTCTATTTATGAAGAACGTCGCATTAAAATGGAGGTTTTATACGATATGTCGAGGACTAATAAACAAATCCCCACAAAAATTTTCAAGCATGTAGTGCTTCAGTAGAGCATGTAAGTTAGCTTGTTTTAGGTGCTGCAGGCCTTTTTTTAATGGCGTTAATATTGACGCCATTCCCCACCTGTAAAATATAGGTGGTTTATAGGGTCGTAGTTAATTCCTCCAGGCATAGACTATAAGGTGCCTAGAAGGTTAAAGGTTTTTCAATAAAGTAGTCTTTTTACGTTTCACGTAACTGGATAATTATATTGTCTCGAGTTTGAACAAAAACAACATACAGCAACACTTACGAGGTGTGGTACTCTAATTTGGCTACTCGTATTAACTGGAGCGACTTCGAGGTGGAGGGGGGCTTCTCTGGGAGGCGACTTGATACTTAACTACTCTGCTGTTGGTGCTGGTATGCTGTTAGCTGGGGATGAGCTCCGGTGAAGTGGGCGGCCTTTGGAAAAGGCCCGCATTTGGTGTCGTCTCACTGGACTGCTGTTCTGGGCCCGTACTCACGTCCTCTCACGATTGTTTGACTCAAATCTTCCCTCGGCACTGTGATAATGAACTGGACCTCATCTCTCGTAAATTCGCTTATATGCTCTCCAGCTTCTCTCCCTAAGTCTCGTCACATGTCTCTCTTATTGCCTTCAGTACAAAGCCATTCGGCCACGTGCCATGGTTCGTGAAGGTTCGGGGGCGGGAGAAGTGGTGATCTGCCCCTTGAATTTACCGTCTCAGCTTATTTTTAGGCGGTTTGGCTACAAGGGTGGTAGGGGTGAGGAGTATTAGTGGCCCCCACTTTCAATTGGCCAGCCGTTTTCTCAGGCGTGAAGCTAGAGGTGCTCTTGCTTGGCTCTGCAATTTCTCCCGCTTTCCTACATATGTGCGTAGCACTTTCCGGGTGCTCCGGCGATATGCCAGCACTTACTTGGCACAACCTTGACACGTGTAACTGCGATCCGTTCTGGCTGTCCACGTGCCTCGTGACACGTGTCAACTGGTAGCCGCTCGCGACAATATAAATAATTTAGAATAATATTTTATATCTATGGAAAATTTCAACATAATTTAACTAATTTTTGTACGCTAACAGTATATTAGAAGCATCAGTTATGCATTCAGTAATACACTTATCCAGGTTTTTTTTTTTTGCAAAATAGTGCCAAGTAAAAAAATTAAACATTTTTCCATATTTCCAGAATAACTTATCTAATTTCTACTAAATTTTGCCTACTATTACTGCTATTGAAGGCCATGCAATATCACATAATATAATAGGGTTCATACATTGATTTTCAAAAAGTTGATCATCTAAATTTATTGACATTCTTGTCGTATACATTTACATTTAACCAAATTCAACTAATTTTGTTATGCTGGCAGTATCTGTTTGATGTATCGTATACAAAACTTCTTTTTTTTAGTTAATTTTGAAACATAGCGCCGATTAAGGAAATAAGGTTTTTTTTTAATGCTATTTCTCGGGGATCAATAAAATAATTTCGACCAAATTCTTCACACAAGAAACTCTTTGGTAAACCATGGAAACTTAACCTGTTTTAAGTGACTGGCATTTATTTTAAAAATGATTACCATTTAAATATTTAAATCAGTGAACTCTATCGTTTCAAGACATTGGAATGATTACATTCGAAGTTGATGCTCAGAATCCTACCTCCGTGATAGAGTTGATTTCACCCTAGCTTATTTTTCTATGTTTTCTGGGTTGAAGACCCAGGTAGGGCGCGTGTGTATTTTTAATTGTCTCGCTACTCTTGTATTTGTTTCTAGTTCCATCACTAACGATATCACTGTCCACGAGACTTCAAGTCCTACATACCTTCTAAACTTTAAAGAACTTCGTTGCACCAGTGTGGAGGAAATTAGGCTCGTTAGTTGTAATAGAAATTTATTAACATTAAATTCATTAGTTATAATTTTCCAGTAGATTTTGCGGTTTACGTTTTTGAAATAGAGAATTTTGAGACACCCTTTCTGTCCGAATCTGTTTCCACTCTTCCTTCCAAAGAACCCTGCGCTCTTTCAACCAATTTCTGTGAGATTTCATTTGAATGGATTAAAAATATTGCTCTACGAGTACTGTTTTTTTAGTGAAAATTATTTGAGGAACCCTAGAACTAACCTAAGTTCCTTAATTGCATGTTCGATAACAATTTACAAAAACTCTGAAAAGTTGTAACATTTATTATATGAATTACATGAAATATTTATTTACAAGATAATTTAGTTATATGATTACAGTAAAATGTTTCACGCAGCTAGTTTAACTTCATGTTAACTTTATTCAAACCTTTCATGACATTTTGTGCGTAAATTTTCATTTAATTTAAATCTGGTGTTCATGTAATGAATGCAGTAAAAATTTATGATGGTAAGGGGGACGGGAAGGTATGTTTATATTTTAGAATTTCCTTTAAGATATAAATATTCTTCTTCTCTTAAATAATATTCACACCAAAATAGGCATATCTTTACATAGCCGAATTCTCCTGAACGATTGTGAGCGCTCGTTTTAAAAACAACTGTATTATGCGTCAGCTGTATAAGATATAGTGGAAAATGAATTAAAAATAGAAGGGCCGAATATGGAAAATTATTAACCTAAATTTCCTTAGGCAATTGCTGTTCAATATATTTATGTCAATAACAATTGTAATTTAAATTATTTGACAAATATTAGCAATATACTTAAAACCCCTCAATTATTTTTTATTCGTTAGAGTAACTCCAGAGCTTCTCAACGCTGGTTGGAATGGTTTTAAAATATTTACATTTTATACCATTTCATTAGACCAATTGTTTAGAAATTACATATTTTGGCATTTCGCAACATGTCAAAAAAGTAAAATTTGATCAAACTTCGTTAGCTGACGCACCAGATGTTACAGAATTTGCTATAGCTTCCTGTGTTAGCAAGATATGGACTTAAGTTCACAAAGCCCCCCGCTCTAATCTCTGAGCCAACACGTGTCTCAAAATGATTACTTAAAAAATTAGAGTAGAAGAAGAGAGAATAATTTTTATATACTTAACTCGTTTTGTTTTGGGAATCGACAAAATCACGCAGAATATTAGTAAGAAAGTTCATTGGTCAGGCTCGCCTGAAAGTACTCTATGCGTGCTGCTGTAAAGATAGTCAAGTTGCAGCCAGCCACTCGACAGGCGCAGAGNAGCTCGCCTGAAAGTACTCTATGCGTGCTGCTGTAAAGATAGTCAAGTTGCAGCCAGCCACTCGACAGGCGCAGAGGTTAATAAGTGGGTGGTCTGCAAACTTGAGCCCACCAAATGTTCTTATATGAATTATAAAGCTCCTTTTCAATGTCGGCATCGATACGTACACATATATAATATCATGGTGATATCCTGCCTTCCACAACCTCCAACTAACTATTCATCCAGTGACCCTTGTTTCAATTTGTGAATCGTCCACTAATCTCCTATAGTATTAACGTAGCTCTCAGAGGACAACGTGGAAAAAANCCTTGTTTCAATTTGTGAATCGTCCACTAATCTCCTATAGTATTAACGTAGCTCTCAGAGGACAACGTGGAAAAAAGGAGATTATACGGTAAACTAAAAAAAAAAACCGTAAAACATATATTTAATGGGAAAAAGGAAAGGGTAAGTGTAGGCATCATAACTAAGAACAAATTAACCCACGCGATATTTAGGGATGTTGAGTTCTATTTTTGCTTGGTTTCATACCGGTGATCAGGTACTTTACGGAATAAGAATTTCTTGAATCAAAAAGAGTCAAAAAGCCTGGATTATTCGGCCAGATATATTTAGTAACTTTCAATTTCTGGAAAGCACGACGATACTCCTTTGGAACACTTACTTTGTTATCATTGTAGCGATGGGAATGTCTCAGCCCAGAAATAGAAAGTTTAAGTCTGTCGACGAGAGAGGTAACCGCCTGTAAAAGTACGATAAGACATACCTCCACTTATTTAAGCACGATGTATGTCACTCCTCTATCCACGAACACTAAGGGAGGCTCAAACCTGGTGTTACTATGTACTGTGGCATAAAAACCCGAACTGCCTGCACTAACATCCAGGAACTGCAGGCTTCGGATTTTATTACCAAATAATCCTAAGCGGAAGTTAATTTCTTATCAACACGATTTAAATAGTAGTAGTTTAGGAAAGTCAAGACACCGTGTGTTCCAATTTGTGACTCGTATAAAACTTTCTTTGACTGATACGTGCAATAGAGGTAAGTAATGTTTCATCTCTGTATTTTACTTAGCGATATAGCTCTGCAATTGCATATGTCCGATGTAATGTTTCATCCTCGGTGTTTTCTCTGGTGATCTAGCACTGCAGTGACCTATGTCCAAATTAAGTTTTTATTCAAAATTTTTAAAAACTTATTAATCCTTTAGAAATACTAATTTAGAAAGAAGGCGGAAACTATATAAAGAAAGATCATGTGCTTCAGTTATTGCAGCTATCAAATTGCGGTGTTTGGTGTTTTTAAATAAATGAGGAAAACAATTTTTGCAATAAACCGCTAACTTGCGGAAGCTAAAGGAATTTTCATTTAAATCCGGCTAGTAACATTTATTTCAACTCTCGCACTACTTGAGTAATGAAAGCTAATTAAAATAGGTTAGCTTTTTAAATATTGATTCTAGCATTTTCGCTTTATATTCCAGAGGCTAGTGAGGGAACGGCCTACGAGGGATCCGATCTCGGTATCCTACATTTTCACGTGTCTTTGTGTATTTTTAAACGTGTAAGAAAAAATGCTGAAATTTACAGCGGAAGAGCATAATAATTATTCGTAACAACATAAAGAAGTAGCAGTAAATATTCAAATTTATATATTCTGAGGACTTGGCTAGAAAGTGAGTAAAGCCATGAAAAATAAGTAACTAATATGACGTAAGGGAATGTTGGCTTCCGGAGAGAATAGCCGCCAAAGCCTGCAAAAATTAAAACGTACGGGTTTTCTGGCTTTCTACAAGCGTAGTTTATTTCATAACGTGACAGAACTATTGTTTTGTGTTCCGTAATTTATACCGTAGACATAAATCCGTAGACAAAAAACCCAAACCTATTTCTCCTCGATAATTACAACGTACTTCTGAAGTGAACCTTTACTATATAAGATCTATTCAAGCTGTTTATTCTGATTGTTGCGTATTTGAGTACAGTATAATCCCTCAAATAGATAACCCAACACGTTCGGAGGGAGATGTTTCAATAGTTGTAATTCCGGAATCACATAGCTCCAACAATAATGACACGACATATTCGACTCGACAATAAAACCGAACAGTCAATAAAATACAAGAAGCGTCTGACGACAGCACGAAGAAAACTCGCCATGACTAACACTTTTAGATTGAAAATAATTTATATTTTTGTCATGTCATTCTGCATGAGGAATATGGTGTACACCGATGTAAAATGAAACAGTTCAATTAACTTTCCCTACGGTGGAAAATTTGCGTCTTACAAGGGAATAATTATTTCCATATCACCGGCTTAAACTCATTAAAATTAACATTCATACCTTGTCGTGCTTTAACGTAATGTCTGCAGTTTTTGTCAGCGTCATGTGTTCCTAACTTCCCTTCTGCCCTCCGTCTTTGAAACTAGTTTATTCTATAAGCACATTGTAAGTGATGCTAAAAAAATGCTAACTGTCGTGGTGTAAATTCAAGCAGTCACACTGAAAATGTTTTGTCGTGGCGATGGCGTTTTCGTTGTGTCGTGCTCGCCGAGGCTACGTGACTAGCATAGTAAAATATTTAAGATAACTGTGTTATCAAAGGCTGTTCAAGTGCAACGTGTTATCCATGGGGGGAGGAGCTGGCCAGCTGAAGCTATAATTACCTTTGTGCCGATGACAAGGGTATCTATGTCTCGACTGCAGCACCACAGCCACTACAAGCGGAGTAGAATGTGGAGAGGAGAGGTCTGACCAGCTCTAAACATCGGATTCTTGAAAGCCGATGAGGGTGAAGTGAGGTGAGTAAGGAGCAGTGCCGGAATAAAGTGGCGGGGGAAATATCCTCGAGAAAACCCGCCGACCAGCGGCATCATCTGGCACGATTCCCACTTGCGACAATCCGGGAGTGTCCCGGCAGGGGAATGATACCGGGTCGCCTTGTTGAAGGGTAGGGGGTGGGGGGCAGGCTAACCGCTCAGCCACCGCTGCCCTCTGAGGACAAAGTCTTTTCCTTCGGTCTTGAGTGAGAAGTGGTTGGCGTGTGTGGGTGATGGGGTGGGGGCGTGGGTGAGGATGTAAGTGTTCATACGTATGACTTTCTCATGCACACCTCATTTAACACCACTGAAGATTACGTTTGCCCTCATAGCTCAAGAGCAGAGTTGGCCGACTTGTAGTCGCAAGGTCGGAAGTTCGCGCCCTGGTTCCTCCTTCGCATATCGCGCACATGCAAACTGTGCATTTGTCGTCAAGTTGGTATAACGTGGGTCGTCAACCGTCACAAACACACACTGTCACACGTCAAATGTATCGCTCAATATGTTAATAAAGTCAACTTAAAAAATCTAAGCGCAAGGTCCATCAGATCCTTAAATGTTTTAAGTAAACTTAAAATAAATCTGTCGATAAGGGCGAGAGTACTACCACGTCACACGGTACCTCGTCCTTACATGCATCGGAAAATAAATGTACACTAGCGCCACCTAGAAGGCGAATTTGGAAACAAACATGGTGGTGGAGCGAGTAGATAGCATGAGGAGCGCCCCTAGCGGAAAACTACAAATTAAAATGACGGCTGGACCGATAAGCGATTAAGACGTCACAAGATGGCAGTCAAGTATTAAAGGACTCAAGCACCCGTCTGTTGTGACGCAATCCCGGATGGTGGACGAAATTAAAATCCGACGCATCAATCCAGTGTATTTGGACTCCCAATTTATCTATTTTAACGTTATGAGATTAGCAGATTTTTATTTTCTTAACCTCACATAAAGTACTGTTCATAGATTCAAAGATACGAGGAAAAGTGGGACCAGAACGAATTTCAGGTCTAACCATCAAATGTCTAGACATGCGAGGAATATTGCACTCATAGAACTTTAAAGCGTGGTTTTACCGAGAATGGGCAAACATTACCACGATAACAGGCCTTGCTAGCGCAGGAAAACGTCGTAAATATTGTACGAAATCCTTTACGGTTGTGAAGAATATGCAGAAACTTACACAACTTACACGAGCGACTCTGAACTATTCCATAAAAAAAATATGTGCACCAGGTAGGAACCGATTTATCATAACAACATTTTATTATTATAATGTTACAAACAACGAAAGACGTGACATTACTTCGTCAGAGTATTCTTCCGCCCAAATTTGGTACAAAAGTGCACCTTCAATACCTTGTCGGAACTCCCCATACCGGTTTATACACCTCGGTGTGCTCTTGCGTGGAATAAAACAAACGCAATTTATCATCCTACAACATATTTGTCCACAGTTTTTGCGAATTATGCCGCAAGTAACAAACACGTCGACATGCAGGACGCTGGCATCTCATCTCTTCGCACAAATGTTAGATGTGCGACAAACCAGCTGAATGCATAGACCACGGAAGTGTAAAAACAAGTTAAACGCTATTGTAAAAGATATTGTGTGCGAACGAGACTTATCTTGCTATAAACTAGGTCCTGGGCACTCGGTTAAGAAACATAGCACATGGGACCATAGGATGTCTTCGACATTCCGCTGTGTGTTAAATTACTCTCTAATCACTACCAGTGGCTAACAACTGTCGCATTCACCAACACGACAGCAGGAAGAGGCGTTTTGCGCTGTAAAGTGAGGCAAGTATAATAGCACTCACATGCTGTCCTCCCAATTCTGGCTTGGTTGTTATACGTTCCCAAAGAAAAGTGTGATTGGCCGCTAAAGACAGTAGGTACATCTTGAGTCTGTAGCATTATAAGTTGCGCTCTGCTGAAACTATTGCAAATAATGGTTACGATTTGAAAAGTAAAAATTGCAGAATACGCAAGTCTCTTCAAATTCCATATTTTTCTGCGCGAGGCATCAAGAAATGTTTTTGATATAAATGAGGTGTTGTAGTGAAACTGCCAACCTCGGTGTGTCCATTGATCCCAGCAAACTGTAACCATNTTTTTGATATAAATGAGGTGTTGTAGTGAAACTGCCAACCTCGGTGTGTCCATTGATCCCAGCAAACTGTAACCATGACGTCTGAACGTCTCAAATGATGAAGTTTGGTTGTGCCATTTATTCTGCCGCTTGCAGCTCTGTTATGAGACCTTCCTCCACAAGTTTATCAGTTGTTCGTATTTCTGTCTAGAACGTCTTTTCACTCTTCTCGGCAAGTCTTTCGCTCATGAATCGCAGTTTCCAAGTATGTAATATGCTTGTCACGTGACGTGCGTTCTTCTCAGGAATGTTCATATTGTGTCATATGAAGAGCGACGGCAACGCTTTCGTACGACTTTCGCGAATCGCATGAAACTTAAATCAGTAGCATATCTCACCGATCATTGATATTTATATTCACCCATTTTCACGGTTACTGAATAATGTTTACTGTGTGCGCAAGTTTTTATGACAATGATAGCACAAGATAGAAGCAGACTTTGATCGTTACTTCTAAATAATGTACTTTCGAAGATGTAAGAAAGCAGAATGGAAGGACAAACTGTATTTCACCACTGCCCGCACTGGCCTAACTGGGCGTGTGGAAAATACTATAGCTCGAGTGAAGAGGCAGTTACGCAATCGTGATCTCCCTGAATTTTCTGGCGTGCAATATGCAATGGTATACTCTGCTCAGCGAGCACTTATAGGTTTAATAGACTCTTGCAATGCTCCCCTGGTGTTGGCTGGGATCTGCGTCCAACAGGCCAACGCGGGTTCATCAGTGCCAAAAAATACGGAAATGGAGTAAGTTGTTACTCCTTTTGATGTGTTGTTTATAATGAGAACGTAAATTTTTTGCCACAGTTTTCTTCCTTTTTTTTGCTTCTTGGGAACTGTTTTTTCCTCAGTGACGAGATCAAAGTATGGTGAGAGTTTTACGATGTTATTGCCCCACTATTGAGATTAAGACGCTGTACTTGTGAATGTATGATACGCAGGATACATTAAGACAAGTACTGTTTAAATTTCCTACCAACCAAATATATCTCTTTAAACCAGTTTATACGGCTCTTGTGTTAGGGGCTAGCAATATAAGCCATTCTCGGTTACTNACCAAATATATCTCTTTAAACCAGTTTATACGGCTCTTGTGTTAGGGGCTAGCAATATAAGCCATTCTCGGTTACTTCACACTTTTCTGAAGCCCTGCTAAAGTTCTACTTTCGGTTACCTATTACGTATCCTTCTGCTACATTTTAACATAAACACTGCAATCTGACTTCTACGTTAAAAACTGTTAAAGGCTTGTCTTACTGTTTGTAAGCTTTTTAAAGAATTCTATCGTATTTCANGTGACTTCTACGTTAAAAACTGTTAAAGGCTTGTCTTACTGTTTGTAAGCTTTTTAAAGAATTCTATCGTATTTCAAAAACCACTTCGTACGAATATTTACATTTTAGGCCTACAGCCATATTAAGGTGAGTTTTATGACTTTTTGACAAAATCTGTGTTGACGATAGTTCTTACAGTTATTTTTTACATTGTGAACATATTTTCTATACGCGATATAGCACATTACACATAATGCACGTTAATATTTTGCCACGACTGTGTTTAACCCTGTAACAACTGAAGAGGAAAGAACTGTAGTATTTAAACTCTTGTTATTGATATGTGTTGGATTATTTCGTTAAAAGGATGGCCTCTGTTAGAATTAATATTAAAACGAAGGAGCAACCAGTCCAACGAAAAAGACAGTAAATTCAAGTACGCAACTCGCGTCGCTTTTTTTATGTAGCAACGACAAACTTAAAAAAAAGTGGTAAACATGCACACAAATAGGCTTACCGTAAATTTTATTCCGCTCATATTTATTTGCATAGGTAATTAGTTTTTACCAGATTAATTAAATTTTTTATTAAAAATGTTTTGGCTGGGATTAGCAATTTGTTGGGATTGTGGCAAACATTAAAATCACAGAAACGTAAGCACGTTACACAATTGTGTTTCAAACATACACCTAGGGCAAAGTTACAAAGTTGTATTAAATAAACAGACGNCGTAAGCACGTTACACAATTGTGTTTCAAACATACACCTAGGGCAAAGTTACAAAGTTGTATTAAATAAACAGACGTGACTTTCAAATAATTATTTTGTCATAAAAGTAGTTGACAGTTTGAACGTACATATTTCGCACGTCCAATAGTTGCAATCACACACACACACACACCGGGTCAGCGTAACGGAAAGNGTTTGAACGTACATATTTCGCACGTCCAATAGTTGCAATCACACACACACACACACCGGGTCAGCGTAACGGAAAGGCAACAATACACTTCCCTCGCGCAGCGGTCACGACACACGTTACAATATATATATATATACATATATATATTCCTGCCGTAGAAACACAGATTTATCACAACATAGTAACTTGCCTAGGTATGTTTAAAAAAACACAACGTGTACAAACTTTATGTGGTAATTGTAAGTATTTTCCGCAGGAAGAAAAATGAACACTTCGTTCAGCCACAAGAATGCCAGTCACCACTTCTGCCAACATCGGATTTGTAACCATCCCGCCATCACACCTGAATATATTGTAATAAGCGTTCAAAAATTAAAATATCTTTTCAGTTGAAAATTACAAATTCGAAAATGATTATTTTTGCTGTAATAAGTACAATATATGATAAAATTGAAAAAAAATTAAAGAAGGTATAATTTTATTGCTACTACTAGCGGTACGAAACTTCCCGAAAGAAGGTTTGAGAGGGGGGTGGTGGGGAAGGGGCGGAGGAGAGCGAGAGAGCCAAAAGTTCCGCTACACCTCGGACGGAAAAAAAACTCGATATAACTTGAATCTATGCACTGTATTTTGCGCTGATATTTTTAACTGTACCTGAAATTTTNCGGAAAAAAAACTCGATATAACTTGAATCTATGCACTGTATTTTGCGCTGATATTTTTAACTGTACCTGAAATTTTTAATATTTTACTAGACAACGTTATTTTACCTGTAAAATATTTCTTACTAGCCGTTGTTATAACTCATCTCTANTTTTTAATATTTTACTAGACAACGTTATTTTACCTGTAAAATATTTCTTACTAGCCGTTGTTATAACTCATCTCTACTCTCACTGTTTTTAATTATTCATATCGAATACGAAATAAATATTACAAGTTATAGAAGATACTAAGTTAAAGTTAAATTTATTCAAAAATATAATTCTTTGAAGTTAATCACAGTATTATATATTTGTGGTTTAGAAGTTATTTAAAATACAGTTTGACATGTTACTCCTAGCGAGATTTTTCAGCAAAGGTTTATTTAAAAACATCAGAATAAACCGTGAATTGACTATAGTAAATAATTTTCCCTTAAAAATCGATGTAACTGTACTCATATATCACGGGCGTAATGCATAACAGTTTCTGAAGACTTTTGATCCTCAAAAACATGCATTGGTTTAATTAACAATTTTCCTTACTCTTCAAACAAATTTTCATGTGCGGAATAATTAGCTAAAATGAGTACTCTCATCCAAGATCACAAATGAGCATTTATGAAATCTATGTACTACATTGTGAAATTTTGTTATATAGGTTTTAATTTAGATCAGCAAAGGGATAATTTGTTTTAATAGAATTTCGTAAACGTATATATACCAGCGAAAATCTTAAAAATTAATTTAATATATAATCTTGGGAATTTTGAAGTAAATTAAAATCGTATGGATGCAGTAAAACTGTTGCGAAAAAAAACGCAGTCATTTTTACCACTAAAAAAATTATAACTGTAAGTGACATTCTTGCAGAGACATTCATTCCTGGTTTCTGTGTAGGAAATTCTGACGAATAANCATTTTTACCACTAAAAAAATTATAACTGTAAGTGACATTCTTGCAGAGACATTCATTCCTGGTTTCTGTGTAGGAAATTCTGACGAATAAACGTAGTCAGCCCACTTATAAAAAAATTTTGGGGGAAAACAATTTCAATCGAAAGCAACACGAATATTCCTTTACCGGTGTAGTTAACTATCTAACAGATCCAAGTGTTATTGGACCATGTACCGGTGTACACTTAATGCTAAGATTATGATTATTAGACCGTGATAACATATCGGTGACATATGGGTCGCTGTAGTTGAGCGTCAATCCAACTAATCAGACAAAGCTTTGAAACAACAAATACTTTACACGCCAGGGCGCTGTTAAACGGCTTCATCATGATCTGATATGGGATTAAACGTAAGATNAAACAACAAATACTTTACACGCCAGGGCGCTGTTAAACGGCTTCATCATGATCTGATATGGGATTAAACGTAAGATGACGCGTTTGGTGAATGAATGATCGTTTAATTATGACGCAAGTCAGGTTTACGGAAGATAGCAGTAAAATACTTTGGACTATATACTTCATAAATGTCATTTTAGAAACTAATATTTTAATACATTAAGATTTTATTAATGGAAAAACTATTGGCAAACCATAAAACCGAAAAAAAAGCTTTAACATAATGGAAGCCGCTGTTATGTATTATTAAATACCATTTTTTCTACACGCCGATTTTAAAATCAATTCTCCGTTTAGGTGATTGTGTTTGACATTTCAACCAGCTCCACGCTCTCTGTAATAACAAAATTTTAATTTTGTGTTTAAGAACTCAGAGATGAAATTTTTGAGTCCCCCCTCCCCCCTAATATGTCATAAAAACATTTTTTTCCATCAACCACTTTCTCCTTAGATTAAGGCGCTTAAATTATAATACTGCTTTTAACGACATTTTTGTAAAATTTGTCAGAATTTGGCTGATGAATTTGGTTTTCTTGGTTGGAAAACAAATTACGTATAAATAGCACTAACTCGTCGAAATGTCAAGGCTTTGGGCCTGTCTGTGACCGGTGAGAGTGTTAGATTTTACTCGTATGATCTTCAAAAATTGTATAATAACATAAAAATAAAAATACATTTGTGCGCTATCCTTGCTTTTTACACACTGTCCTTCAGAAAGTGACTTAAAGAGTGCAAGATTTTTTTATGTTTTTAAGTGGCTCAGTTTCTGTTTTGTAATTTTTACCTCGCGGTGATTGGCTTTGTGTGCCAAGAACAGACGATTCTTCCTATTAACCAATGAAGACTACGTTTTACAAAAATGCCCAAGATTTCGTCAATTTCTTCTCAGCAGGAGACAGTGGCAATAGTTAAACCAAGATAAAAAAAAAGTTGTAATGTACAACACACGGCGCTGTTCACCACACTAATATCAAAACCTTGTGTGGAGTCAGCCTTGGTTCTGCAAAGTGTTTGTGGGGTTGGAGATTTCACGAGCGCCCAAACACTGCCCACTTTGCTTGCGGTTACCGTGCAGCACGCACTTGTTATTTGTCCGTCATCACAATGCGAGGGAGTAGGGACTCTTTGTGATGGTAAACCGAAAAGTCGTTGCAGATGATAGCTTACTGCTGCCAATCCATACGGTACTCACTTGTCCATTTTTTTTTCATTTTTTTTTTTTTTTCCTATTTGCGATAGATGGTCAGAAATGGCTGAACTGCAAACATTGGATTGCCAAACAAGTTTTCCACGCAACAAAAACACTCATAAATCATGCTGTTTTACGTACACAGAGCACTGTAATACATCTTAGGGCACCTGCAGCTCCACTAAAAATAGCGCATTGTTTCCTGTCATTGTAACCTTTAAGGGGAATAGCGCATTAAATAAATTTACTTACTCAATTTTCGTGGTGAGATGCTTTTCAGACGGTTTACAGAAATTATTGGCACAAGAAATAAATAATACATTTGATCTTCACTACTGATATTCTTATTCTCGGAGCACTGACGGAAGATAACAAATGAGATATTTTTTCTTATCTTTAATTAGTTATCCGGTAATAATAAAGGCAACGCATATCAGAAAATATAAGATGTTCGTAATTATTATTTATGCTTTAAAGTTTCGGAAATTCCAAAAGTATTTAAAAACGACTTGGAACAATAATTAGGTAAATACACGGATTTCGTGCATCATTCCCCTTAGCCGGTATTACTTAAAGTTCCATCGGCACCGCACAATAGCAGGGAGGTTGTTATGAATAAGGACAGTATGCATTTCATCCGTTTATTCCCAAAGAACCTGGTAAACTAGCACATAAACGTTTTTTAAAAAATTTACTTTGTATTGCGAAAGTGGATGGGGGAAATACTGGAAATGTTTTACGCAAAGTTTGACAATTAAAAATTACTATCGTTTCCAATAAAAATTTTCCTCAACTTTGCACCCAAATGTTTGTAAACATTAGGATGTTTACTATGGGAAATACTATTTTGTTTGACTGGCATGTATTTGGTGAAGCACTTTCGTCATTATTTACAGGATCTCAATAACAAAAATGTCCGATTTCTTCGAAATGCTATGTCAACGCATCGAGCGGTAGCCAGACCACTATAGCAGAATAACTGAAATACGAGTATTGTTTCTTAAAATCGTTAATTTTTGTGCTAGACTGGAAGCATGGCAAAGCGCAACCACATGCAAGATGACACGCTCACTGAATCTATGATCCTCGGTGACCGGCGCCAATGGTCGNCATGGCAAAGCGCAACCACATGCAAGATGACACGCTCACTGAATCTATGATCCTCGGTGACCGGCGCCAATGGTCGGCCATCATTCTTCCGTCTGAATGCACTGAGAAAAACAACTGAACAGAATGTTATTGGAAGAAGAGAAAATGCTCCAGCACAGCGAAGGGCTGCCAGTAACGCCCACATAGCCCACAACACTTTCCACGTGCAAACCGAGATCATCACTGGTCNGCACAGCGAAGGGCTGCCAGTAACGCCCACATAGCCCACAACACTTTCCACGTGCAAACCGAGATCATCACTGGTCACAGAGAAAACAGGTGGGTTAAACTACATAATTAACGCTTAAGTTGCTTATAACTGTCGTTACAAAAATACGCTAACTTTACTTACTTTAAAACAAACGCCGACTGGTGAAATTTTAGTAATTTTAGCAGCGACATTTGAAAAAAGTGTGTGGTTATGTGTATTTATATATTCAAGGCGTTTTTGAATAAAATGTCGATATTCAAACCACATAATTTATGAACTAAAATAAACTAAAAAATCATTGTAGCAAAAGGTTCAGAAAATTCTAGTATTTTTGAAATTTTATTTGAATTTAGGCATAACAACGCCGGGAGTTTGCAGCTACGATGGAAATATATTGTTACATAGGACGCCTGAGGGGCGTATCTGAGTTCGTGAGGAATGGAAATTAAAGAACTAAATGTTATTGCTAACTTATTCACACAGCTATTATTTATAGCATTAAATTATCTGCATCCACTATAAGTCTTTTTATTTAACAGTGAGTGCAATATTTAATGCATATTTAAACCCTAACTAACGTCCTTTTTAATGTCTCTGTTTGGTTACAGTCAATTAACTCATACTCATCATTAACAAGTGTTCAGTCTATATGTTGCCATCATTTGTTATGTCTTTCACTTACACGTCCAGTCCAATAGTACAGCCTGCCAGCCGCACTCTTCACTGCTTGATACTCGCAGTCGCAGATTTCCCTTCCACTGATAACTTCTCTCGCCGCTCGTTCTTCCATCACTCGGAACTCAGACACTCATTCACTCATTAACTATTCGGCTCGGAGGCCTGTAATACATTTATATCGTTCACCCTGACCATCTGGAAGGTTCAAAGCACCCCGAGTCACGCTGAGAGAAAGAGGTTAGTAATCCAGAGCATTCTTCACATAAATGCAGAAATCAACACCACCGGGGTCAGTAGTCTGCGCTGCAAAAGGGATTACCGAGTCGGCTAGCTTTTGTAACAGATATGCGGTTCACTCCCCTGCCTTTAAAAACGTTCCATTGACGTGCTGTCCCGTTATCATTACTACTCTGTCCTTCTGTTCCACTAGCTCGCGCGGGGTGTGCCAAAGTCAGCGACACGTAACAGTGTTCTCGCGTGTAGACGATTGCGCCAATTCCGTTCGCCTTCGTGATATCGTCGGTATGCTGCTAGGAAGATTTATATCTTGTACAGAAAAAGGGCCCACGTCTTATCTTTGCTGGTTGTTGAGTATTTTTATGTCGCCATTGTTACNTTTAATCTTTGCTGGTTGTTGAGCATTTTTATGTCGCCATTGTGACCAAATCACTAGAACGTTAATACTGTACAGAATATAATCACTAAGTGTACTTAGTCAGTTTTATGTGTTTTATGGTACATAATCTGTAGTTTACAAGCAGAAATTACTAAGTCTAATTTATCACTTTCTCGTATGAGATATACTGTTTTGGAAATTGGCCAGAATGACTTGGTCATTTACGGGGTAAGATATTAAAAATTTCACAGTGGGTAGACTAATACTGATTCAGTATGTGTTGTGTTATTTAACTGTGGTTTGAGTAACCGTTAATGTTTATGGGGTTTGATTAAACCATATAGTCTAATAAAAGTAGTATCGTAATGAACATATGAGTATTGATGGTACAACTAGCAACAAATATAATGGAAGACGGTGAAGTATGTACTAAAGGTATATTGTTATCTATGATATAATAATAAGTTCTAATTTGCAGCTATTGGATTAATTATGCTCAATTACAGTAATTTTCAAACATCACAGTTAATTGCTTACTTCTCCATTAGTTCCAAGGGCCTATTTCATGAAACTAGTTAATAAAATCTATTACTAGAAATGTGTTATTTCGTTATCTGATGTACTTAGAGGTTAAGACCAATATTATATAACTTTCAAAGTTCTTGGTTTGTCTTATTGTTGGCTCAGAATTGTGAGGCTATTGATCTGTATAATGTGAGTAGGCCGAGTTGATAATTTGAATAGGTACTTAGTTGGGAGTATTGGTGACACTCGATTTTTGGCTTTACACAAGAACATCATGACCTACAGCTTCATAACCTATATTCAGTTTGTGTTGTTTGCATAAATCTTGGTTTCTTTTGGCAATATACATCTCAATCACAATTTGAAACAAATTCTACCAATTTACAGATATTAAAATGTCANTTGGTTTCTTTTGGCAATATACATCTCAATCACAATTTGAAACAAATTCTACCAATTTACAGATATTAAAATGTCATCTCAAAAAATATAAAATACCACTTACCTTACACAATACTAACACATCTTATTAAGACACTACAAACGCATCTTAATGTGTAGTAAAAATAAGGCTCAGATTTTGTAATATTATCGCTTCCCACTTCGTGCATCTAAGCTAAGTATTGCAATGTTGCAGACTCTGTTGCTACAAATCAATAACTAAGGTAAAAAGAAAATCAGGGCTGCATTATGCCAAAAGAAAGGNTGTTGCAGACTCTGTTGCTACAAATCAATAACTAAGGTAAAAAGAAAATCAGGGCTGCATTATGCCAAAAGAAAGGTTGTGCAACCAGGTAAATCACCTAGGGCTCTTGCCTGTAGAAAGTGTAGATGGAAGTCTACTGCAAACTTTGATGTGAACACTAAGAAGCAACTGTGCTCAGAATACTAGAAACTTGATTACTGTTTGCAAAAAGACTTTATTATTCATAATGTTTCAAGTTTGCTGACTAAAACCCAAAGAATAAGAACAGGCACAGGCAAAAAAAAAAGTCCAGCAGTAGGGTTTAGTCTTTTGTAAAAGACAGTGAGAAATTGTGTGTTTGCAAAGAGTTATTTTTAAAAGCATTTGGCATCAGCCATAACCCAGTTGAAAAAGCATGATAAGGAATCAGTGAACGTGGTGTATTTACTGCTAATGACCAGTGTGGCCAACACAAACCACAAAATAAAACAAGACCAGAAGTAATCGAGACAGTAAAATGACACATTGAAAGCTTCCCAAAAATTGAAGCACACTACTGCTGGAAGTCAACAAAATGGGAGTACATTGATCTCCAGTTTTCGATTAAGAAAATGTACGAATTGTATGTTGAACAGTGTAGAGAGAAGGAAAGAGAAACGAAAATAGAAGAAACAGTTGTTTCACAAATTACATACAGGCATATTTTTTGCCAAAACTATAATCTCTGAATCTTCAAGCCAAAGAAGGAACAATGCACAACATGTAATAATTATTCAAACCTATAATTTAAAAATGAAATGAAAACAGAATATGAAGTACACGTAAAGAGAAGAGATGAAAAAAAACGTGCCAAAGATGCTGACAAACAGCGTGCAAACCACGACAAAATGTTTGTAAGTGCAAACTTCCAATCTGGAAAGTATTTTGCAAATTCCCGCATACAGTCTGAGTGTTTACATGATGTCCAGAAAACTTTATGTTTACAATCTTACAGTTTATGAATCAGCTCACCCTCACTAGGCATACTGCTTCGCATGGTCTGAACTTAATGGCCAAAAGGAAAGTTGTGAAATTTATACTGCACTNACCCTCACTAGGCATACTGCTTCGCATGGTCTGAACTTAATGGCCAAAAGGAAAGTTGTGAAATTTATACTGCACTTCTTGAGTGGATACGAAAATCACCTGACACTGTGACTGAGATTTCACTGTTCTCAGACACGTGTAGTGGCCAAGATAGGATCCAGTTCATTACAGCTCTTTTCCGGTTTATTATAGAAAATACTAACAAGCAGATAATTAAACATAATTTTATGGAGAAAGGACATTCATACATGGAAGTATATTCGACGCATAGTGCAACAGAGTCTGTAAAGAAAATGTAAAGATTTACACAATGAAAGACTTGCTGAGTGTATTTTGTCTGGCTCGTTTAACGAGGGGAAATAATAAAACAAGTGGCAACCACATTGTTAAATAGCTATTCAGACATGATTTATTTTAAAGAAGTTGCAGCAAATGCTATTAGAAATAGAACCAGAGGCAATGAGGGTAAAAGAGTGAAGTGGATTAAAACTCAAGATACTCTGCTATGAGAAATACAAACCAGGTATCGTAATCTTTTAGTACAATTTCAGATATCTGGAGTTAAAGTCCATGTGTACAGATGGACGAGGTCGGCTTGTTCGCATGCCAAGGGAATTGCCTTCCCTGTACTGAACACAGCTACCCATTTCAGAAGCAAAGAAAAAATATCTTTTGAAAGGATTTGACTGAGGAACTTTATGAGTGGTATGTCTCATTGCCAGTTGACAAGAAAAAGAGTGACTGTGATCCAGAACCTGACATTTTCGAATCTGAAGAATCAGGTAGTGAGTGAATGGTTTAAACAATGTTATTCCGTGATGAAAAGCCCTTATTTTCTTCCAGAACTGGCAGTACACAACACTAATTGTTCAATTCTGTTTGGCTAAATCATGTTTTTATAATTTGTTTTGTGTTTGGGTTCACCCATCCTAAAAAATATGGAAATGTCTTCAACTAATTGAATTCTGATTTGGTTTAGAAATTACAAATTGTGTTGGTTTATGCTTAAAAAACACTAAATGAATTGTAAGATTTATTGTTTCTAATTGCACTGCTATTATAAACTTTCGTAGTAAAATACTGCTTCACTTGATTGCGTTCCTCTTAGCTAAACTTATATAATCAACAAGTTCTGACTTGAAGTGAAAAATTTCTGTTGACAGATATAAAGGCAAAACGTGACCAAGTCACATTATGTTAAAAATGTGGCCATAACCAAGTCAAAATTACTACCACAACAATTAAAATTCACTATAATTAATTGGCAATCACCCATAATCATAACAAACATACACTGTATAAGTTAAAAAAGTAATTCGAACCGAATCAAATGTAAAACCATATTTTTGGTATGCTGTAAACTCTTTAATTTTCATTTCCCACAAAACAACATTTATGACTGTCACTTCTGGCAGTATACTGACGATATACAACTGTTTGTGCTCAGAGGTACGTAAAGTTGTGGACTCGTGGCGTTGTTATGCCTAACTTAAAATAATATTAAAAAATACTGTATGAATTTTTTGAACATTTTGCTACTATGATTAGTTGTGTTTATATTAGTCCATATATGTGGTTTGAATTCCAACATGTTATTCAAAACACCTTGTATGTATATATATACTATATGCACATGTATACACATTTGTTTACAAAAAAAATTGATCACCCTGAAGGTGCCATCGCAGGGGCATGTAAGTGGGCACAGACGCAGGAGAAAACAGAAAATATGAAAATATTGTGCCACACTAGGCATGTATAATAGGGGACCAACACTGGCAAGATGCACATAGTGTGGTGTTGTACCACCCGTAGCACGGGGATAGGCGGTGATCTGGTCGGCCATGGAAGCATACAGAAGTACGATCTTCTCTTGAGGAAGATCCTGCCACAACTGGCGTAACTGACCCTCCAAAACGCTGCAGTTACCGCTGGCCGAAGTCTCTGTCCAATCTAGCCCCGAAAATTCTCGGAGGGCGAAGGAAGCATGTTGATATTACGAAGGCAGGCGAGAGATACTCATACTGTGTGAGGCCAGGCATTATGCTGCTGTAAAATGGGGTTGCCAAGCGAGGAATGCGGCGAAACTTCCAACCTGCCTTTCGGAGGCCGACGATGCGGCCTCTCTCAAACTGATCCAGCTGGGCGAAAGCTTGTCGAATGTGTCATCGGGGCATACTGCATGTTCACTGAACTGGGCTCTATGGCTCACGCTGCTACTAAGGCTTTATTCGGTGTCTTGCAGCTATGAATGTTGGAGGGCCATACACGCCCCCTAGTGGCACATCCGCGCAAGCAAACTGCATTTAACGCAAACGAAATGCATGGCGGGCTATGACGTGGCTGTTTGGTAACCTTCGTTATACTCACGTGATTATTTCGGGATGGTCAATTTTTTCTGCAAATGTGTGTCTATATATATATATTTTTTTTTAAAATTATTTCCATGTGTTATTTCACTGACGAAGGTATACTATATACTAAATATATACAATGTATATTTTATATACGAAGTAAGACTGTACAACAGGCAATTAGCAGAAAATAAGCACGGCTTTAAATAGATTTCGGTTAAATGTAGTCAAGCTGTAATCTCACAAATACAACTGAATCCTGTCCTTTCTGTATTATTACCCTGGAAAATCCACAAACTGGTTGTAACATTAGCACCAATTTACACAACAAAGAAAGCTATGCTTTTAAATGACACGTGTTCACCTTGGAAGATTTCTGTGTGTAATGGTTTGTAATTAACAGAGATAAAGGTGAAAGAGCCTCGATTAAAAACATCATCGCTCATGCTGATAAAAACGTGTTGGACAGCAGGATTTACGAAGCATGCTAAGATGATGCAGAATAAGAGTTCGCTGTACAGTGCCAATCCCTTGTTGATCAAATAAATCCACAAGAAAACTGAGTGCGTTTTAGATAATCCTAACGCAAGCCTTAGCTGTCCTATTTTTTTCATTATATAATAGTGTATTNGAAAACTGAGTGCGTTTTAGATAATCCTAACGCAAGCCTTAGCTGTCCTATTTTTTTCATTATATAATAGTGTATTGGCACTAAATTTTAAGTTGTATGTACATTAATAAAATTTGTGCAATTTTGATAATTTTACATAAAAGAGGTTGTATTAATATAAATTTTTGCTAATAATTTGTATAAAATTTTAGTATATTTATAAAAATTTGTGTATTAAAATTTAATTTTTAATATAATATTTGGGCTGTTTTCTCAGACGTTTATTTAAAGTCCAAGGACAAGTTCACTGTACTAGTTCTCTCATTTTACTTCTACTGGCATGCAATGTTATGTAATTGTTGCGAAAATGTGTGCACAATTGGGCCAAATCGTATAATATGAAATAATGACCTATTTCACTAAAGTTAACCGATGGTTAGAGTATTTTTACCAACATAAGTGCGTTTGCATTTTCGTAATGAAGTTCCTTGGATTTATAGATAAAACATAACTGTGTATGGTGGTTCAGTGCATAAGGTTCGCGGTGAAATGAATAAAATATTTAAAATGTTTCCATTTTCCCCCGCACTTGCACAAATGCAACTGCATCTTCGTCGTTGTCTTCTAGGCTGACATCGTTGTACGTATTAGCAACACCCCGTACCAGTATGTATTCTCTCCCTGACTTGCCTGTCCTTAGTTGAGGAAAATGAATCAATGTTCTATCTCGTAGCCGGGAAGTGTGCACTTATGTCACTTCGGACTCAGGAACTCTAAGAAGGCTAGACAGTCGCTCTCTGTAATACGATGTAAGAGTTTTCATTTTGAATACTTACTCAACATCTTCACTGCTAAGCTCTCCATTAATAAACTGAACCAGAAATGCAAATGTCATTGCATCTACAGCTTTGTTCGCTTGTATGCCTTGACTTTTCGCAGCTCTGCATCGATTGTAAAGATTGGTAACACTCTTTGCGTGATATTTGGCTTCTTTGACGGCCAAATCTCCGCTGGACAAAAATTCCTTAAGATCTGCATCTCTTAGGATATCTGCACAATATCTCAATTTTTCATCCAGAAACGTTGAAACTGTGAAAAGTGGTGCATATCTAGCTTTTTATTTATTACAAACACAGCAAGTTTCCTTAATTTGTGAAAACTGACTGGAGATTGGCCGAAGCGATACAGGGTTTCCACTCTCATGAGGTAGTTCCGGGGTTGATGAGGATGTGCTTAAACGATTTGATTATGTTCGCTTTCGCGCCCGATCAAGTTTTTGAGAGTTAAATTGCAAATAGCAGGATTTGTGCCATTTTGCTGCATTAGACATAATTGTTCTCTCCATACCACTTCCACCATCTAACATTGTAAGGTTTATGTCTTATTGTAGAGCACAAATGTCCTTAAATTCTAATAGATTGGTTGCCAACGTAACATTTTCAAAGGGTGAAGTGTCTTTTTTATGAGTTTTGCGTGTAGGACAAATCAAATCTCCACTCTTGTGGCACAAACAGCAAAGATCCCAGTTTAACGGAGAAGATACATCAACAGCATCTGCAAGCTTCATACGCTTTGGTCCCCTTTTTACTCACTTCGTAATGATCAAATCTAAAACAAATGAAAAATAAATGTTAATATCTAAAACTACAAAAAACAAACACGTATTTTGTGCACAATAAATATATATTTTAGTAATTTACGACGAAACTATCAGGTCTACTGTAAAATAAGTAAATACCAAAATTCTTTTATTTTTTTGCAAGCTTTCATAAAAAATTTTTTTGAAAATCGGCCAAAGGATAGCCACGTTATAGGTCTTTCATGTTTTTCGCCGCTATCTTGAAAAATGGCGTCCAGCATGAAATGTTACTGCAATCTCCCAATCTTATATCAATCTTCTTGCTATGAAGAACACGTCTGCCAAGCGGCTTTTTCTTATCACGATTTGCAGTTTCTTTTGGTGAACCACTTCCACTACAAGGTAATGTTTCAGTAATAAAATGGTAAAATAATTGAATAAATGTGAACATTTCAATATTTCAGGTGATGCCAGGAAACTAAACGACATGCACTTTAGCCCATTAGTAGCGACTACACCAACCGCGGTCCTTGTAGTGTTCAAAGTGTTGCTCTATCTTATTGTAGTCTGTGCTACTTCTTGTTGTTTAAACGTTTAGGATGGCCAGCTAATGAAATGGCAGTTAAGACAATTTCGATTTACATACGGTTCAAAACAAAAACTTTTATACCATATATATTTTACCTTTGTTACTTATTAATTGTTACGCTAGCGTTATGCACACTCATATTCGTAAGGCAACTCTCTCCACTGTTGCAGATAAGTAATGGCAGGTATCTCCTGTCACTGACCTGTCATATCCTTTCGTACCTTTACGGGGCAACGGTGGCTGAGCGGCTAGACTGCTCGCCTCCAACCAGGGCGAACCGGGCTCAATCCCCGGCCGGTTCACTTCGGATTTTCGCAAGTGGGAATCGTACCGGACGATGTCGCTAGTTGGGGAGCTTTCTCGGGGATCTCCCGTCTCCCCCGCCCCTCAATTCCGGTGCAGCTCCATACTCACCTCATTTCACCCTCATCGACTCTCAAGATCTCGCTGTTAAGAGCCGGCCAAATCTCTTCACTCACTTTCGTACCTATAACACGTTTGTAACGGCAAGGAATTTTCTTATAAAATATTTAATTTGTGAAGTTACGTCTTTCATTCAAAATTGGTAAAATAAAAATACTACATCTTATATAAAACATGTACATTACTGCGGGGTGTTTCCTTGTTTCTAACTAAATTTATTTATTTTAACTAAAATAAATGTGTCATTTGTTTGTACTATGAAGTCTTTTACTAGAAAATAAATACCCGCACAATAAAAAAAAAGATATATTTAATTATTGATTCTGCTTAGTTCTGACAACTTTGTTTGTAACTGTAAAGGCAGTGAAAATTTTTGTTTCACATTAATATAGGGGTTTCAATTTTGTATTCATACTTTAAATGTATGGTAAGTTTTTTATAAAATAAGCTGATTTTAAAGTTGCAGGCCCAGGAACGATGTAATTCAGGTAACATATAATCTTAAACACATTTTACACCTTTTCACTTTCTTAGGGGTTTACATTTCTAAAATCCAACAATTCGTTCTTAAGTATTTATGTAGCCTAACTTTGGAAGCAATGAGCATAACGATATTCAATGAGGTCAATGAGCAATTTCGAAAAATATAGAAATAATTTTTAGGTATTTGTACAGCCAAAATTCTAAATTAAGATCATAGTGTCATTTAAGGGATTCATTAGCCATCGATGAGTCCTCAAAAACACATTCTACCCCCTTTCAATCTTTCAGCTGTCGAATTTCGAATAATCCTTTCTTATTGGGTGCCTGCACCCAAAAGGAAGCCATCCTTCATGTTGCTGCTTTTGCGTCCAGTAGTTTGAGCTGTGCTTTGATGAGTCAGTCAGTCAGACGGAAACTTCGTTTTATGAATAGAGATATGTAACTACAGGCCTACAAATAATAAATCAATTGCGTAGGTACAACTATTTGAGATATATTCAGCGAATTTATCATTAAGTAATATTTCTGAAAATCGCTCTTCCCTTGTTTGCAAATATCAACAGAGAAAATAGAACGAAAATTAAGAAATGGCCTACTGATATTTGTGTATTTAGATAATGTATTATCAAGTTATATGTCTTAAGATGGTTCTTAAACTGTTTACCAATGCAAAAAATTGAAAGCAACGAAAGGTTTGTATTCAGTGCTGCTCATTTTAGTTTCCCGCATTACTACATATTACAACACAATGTCACGTGGCGATTACATCGCCCACCGCCAGTGACGTCATATAGAGGTTATATGGCCTTGTAGTCTCGGTGGTAACGGCTCGACTCCCGGCAGGGTCGCTCCCGGATCCTCGCATGTGGGAATCGTGCCGGACGATGACGCTAGTCGGCGAGTTTTCTCAGAGATTTCCCGTTTCCGTCGCCCTTGCATTCCTCCGCTGCTCCATCCTCACTTCATTTTACCCTCACCAGTCCTCAAGACCTCTCTCTAGCAACGTCGTGCGTAACTGACGACGTAAACCTAGCTTGGCTCGCGTCACATAATTTATTTAACTTTGGGGCCGCGGTGTTGTAGTGGTTGGACTACTCCCCTCCCACCTAGGTGAACCGGGTTCGATTCCCGGCGGGGTTGCTCCCAGATTTTTGCATGTGGGATTCGTGCCGGACGATGCCGCTTGCCTGCGGATTTTCTTGGGGATCTTTCGTTTCCCCCGCCCTTTCATTCCGGCGCTGCTCCATATTCACCTAGCTTCACCCTCTTCTGCTCTCAATACCTCGATGTTAAGTGCCGTCCGAATCTCTTCACTCACTCTCTCACATTTGTTTAACTTTCGTTCACATGCCGTAAATTTTGTTTTTGAACGGGGACTTCTGCCGGGCACTTTGGCAAGTACTCGTGAGGGTCGTAAACCAGGTCGGCAAGTGGCGGACGCCGAAAGGTGATAATAGTTAAACGGGCGTGTGACACGCCGCCGCTGTTGTCGCGATAACCGCTCGAGTGACGCGGGACACTGCTGGCCTGCCATTGGCGGAGCACCGGCGCGCCTCTCAGCAAGAGCAGGCAGGCAGACATCCGCGAGCTCAGTGCTCACAGCGCTGTGTGGCGGGGCGGTCGGTCTTCAAGGCACTCCTGGGCACTGCTCCGACAACACCTCCTCGTGAGTACGCTTGGTCCAGGTCGCCTACGCGCTTCTTGACTACACACCTACAACTGTCAAAGTTACATTGGTCCACAGTGATGGACGTGTTGGTTTATATCTTGATTTTCAACAGACAAGTACGTCTGTATGAGTAAAATATTTTACCATTTTGAATTTAATCTAACTGCATAAAAATTTTGTTAGAAGTATACATACGTCTTAAAATACTCGTTTACGTAAACATTGATCTAACCTGAAATCCTATCAACGTCGTTTATGATAGTCGCATTGCCAGAAAAGCAGTTCAGTTCAAAGCTTGTCCATCGAGATTGGTAACTGCGCACCTCTGACGCACACTCTACCACGTTTCTCCTTTACGTTGTGAACAACATTTAACTACAGCACTTGCAATTGCGATCATAGAATGTGTCGTGTAGGAGTATATTTTTGACAACAGAGAGGATGTAATTTACCAAGCCCGAGTTAGGTGATGCGGGGAATATATATGTAGGGACACGTTTTTTCTCGAAGAGGTTTCAAGACCAGTTGTACTCCAAAACGCTTTAGTTCATATGCACTTTCGTGGTTGCATGATTCTTAATGTTACCTGCCTCGAGTGTATGTCCACGAATCATGGACGTTCAGTATCGGAGTACTTTATAACGATTAACCCAGTCAAATACGAACATTTCCTTTCGCGTTGACACACAGCCAATTACCAAAGGAAATTGTGGTTGTGGACGTAGGATATTGAAATATAGTATGAGCTTAAACATTTTCGCGAAAAACCCCTGTCCCTAAATAGATGTATCCTATGGCCCTGTACAAATAACACAAAACCACACTTTTTGGTTTAGCGCTTTGCGGCTATTTCATTAACTTTATTAGTCAATATGATTGACAATTAGCTATCGTTATTAGATAGGCAAGTGTCAAGACCTGTTCTCGTACGACCATGCTTGCAATCAGCTACATTTAGCACGGAAGGGACGTAATTATGTTTACTACAACTTTCGCAGTGTCACTGAGTTTTATGGACGCATTAAAATAGAAAAATACTTAATTTTAAATACCGTGGAATGATACATAACGGATCAAAATAGAAGGAACTGATCAGGGTTGTCAAAATCATTTTGTTAACCTTCCAGCCAGTCCGCTTAACACATATGTACGAAACAAATCCTTCTTGTGCGTTTTCCACGTACGGATTCGCCTGCAAGGTAATAGAACTAACAAACGTTCCGAGATAATCAATGAGGCATTTTTACAACACCAATTGCTAATGAGAATATCGATGTGATGCATATTCATTAAATTAAATGCCCGGTAACATTTTTCGTTGTCTTCTTTCGAGCATCTGTATGTTGCGGAAATAAATTTCAACTGTTTCCTTAAACTCGTAACACAGTTACGAATGTCCGCGAGGTATTCGACGTCATTTCTTCCTCTGAGAAGGCAACTTTGGTGTTATTTATAATTTCTGTAAATAAACAACAACCTTTAAAAGCAATGAGAACGAGTGCGCTTACGTGTTGTGCAACCAGCACATTATACGTATGTATATACCTCTACCAAAAATTCAAGTTACGTTTTCCTTAATACAATGAAGAGCCAAAAAAACTGGCACACCTGCCTAATAACGCGTTGGGGCACCCGCGAGTACGCAGAAGTGCCGCAAAACGACTTGGCATGGACTCGACTAATGTCTGAAGGTATGCAGGAGGCAATTCACACTACGAATCCTGCAGGGAAGTCCACAAATCCATAGGAGTGCGAGGCAGATGAGATCACTTCTGAACAGCACGTTGCAAGGCATCCCAGATATGCTCAATAATGTTCATGTCTGGTGATTTAGGTGGTCAATGGAAGTGTCTAAAGTCAAAAGAGTGTTCCTGGAGCCACTCGGTAGCAACTCTCGACGTGTGGGGTGTCGTATTGTCCTGCTGGAATTGTCCACGTCCGTCGGAATGTACAATGGGCATGAATGGGTGCAGGTGATCGGACAGGATGCTTACGTATTTGTCACCTGTCAGAGTCGTATCTAGACGTATCAGGGGTCCCATTTCACGCCAACTGCACATGCCCCATACCATGACAGAGCTTCCACCAGCTTGAACAGTCCCTTGTTGACATGTAGGGTCTATGGATTCATGAGGATGTCTCCATACCCGTACACATCCATCCGCCCGATACAATTGGAAACGAGACTCGTCAGACCAGGCAACGTGTTTCTTGTCATCAACAGTCCAATGGTGATGTTGGCGGGCCCAGGCGAGGCGTAAAGCTTTGTGTCGTGCAGTCAACAACGTTACACGAGTAAACCTTCGGCTCCGAAAGCCCATATAAATGATGGTCCATTGAATAATTCGCACGCTGGCACTTATGATGCCCCAGCANGCCCGATACAATTGGAAACGAGACTCGTCAGACCAGGCAACGTGTTTCTTGTCATCAACAGTCCAATGGTGGTGTTGGCGGGCCCAGGCGAGGCGTAAAGCTTTGTGTCGTGCAGTCAACAACGTTACACGAGTAAGCCTTCGGCTCCGAAAGCCCATATAAATGATGGTCCATTGAATAATTCGCACGCTGGCACTTATGATGCCCCAGCANGCCTTCGGCTCCGAAAGCCCATATAAATGATGGTCCATTGAATAATTCGCACGCTGGCACTTATGATGCCCCAGCATTGAATTCTGAACCAATTTGAGAAAGGGTTGCATGTCTGTCACGTTTCAATGATTCTCGTCAGTCGTCGTTTGTCCCGTTCGGTCACGATCTTTTTCCGGTCGCAGAGATGTAGAAGATTTGATGTTTTACCGGATTCCCGATATTCACGGTTCACTCGTGAAATGGTCGTACGCGAAAATCGAAATTGTATTGCTACCTCGGATATGCTATGTCCCATCTCTCGTGCACCGACTATCACACCACGTTCAAGCTCACTTAAATCTTGATAANTACCTCGGATATGCTATGTCCCATCTCTCGTGCACCGACTATCACACCACGTTCAAGCTCACTTAAATCTTGATAAACTGCCATTGTAGCAGCAGTAACCGATCTAGCAACTTTACCAGACGCTTGCTGTCTTATATAGGCGCTGCCGACCGCATCGCGTTACTCTAATTGGTTTCATACCTCTGTTATTTGCATACGCACGCCTGTACCAGTTTTTTTGGCTCTCCAGTGTATTTACAGTCACTTNGTTCAAGCTCACTTAAATCTTGATAACCTGCCATTGTAGCAGCAGTAACCGAGGTAGCAACTTTGCCAGACGCTTGCTGTCTTATATAGGCGCTGCCGACCGCATCGCGTTACTCTAATTCGTTTCATACCTCTGTTATTTGCATACGCACGCCTGTACCAGTTTTTTTGGCTCTCCAGTGTATTTACAGTCACTTATACCGGCTACCGCACAGTTTTTACTTTGTTGATCTGTGTCAGAATAAAACAAAATAAATTTCCGACAGACAGTGGCATACAATTGTTTATATTTTCAGAATTATTATAGACCACTTTAAATTCTTATCAATATAAGGCATATACGGTATCTGTGGAGAAATCTGCAAAATATTAATCAGAACAGGTCCATTTATTTGCTGTTTTAAATAAAGAAAAAAAACTTTGCGTACGTATAAATACGCAAATTAATTTTACTTATAAAGTTTCTCTTTTGGACAATTCTCTTTTATAATAGTAATTCTCTTATTTAAAAAGTTGCAAACACTGGCACCATGTTCAACAGTATGAAAAATAGCATCAAATACACAGTAAAGAAAACTCGCGATGATAAGTAATATGTTAGCAGTGCCGGTTTAGAGAGATAACTACTACACGGTCAAAACATTTTGCGATTAATGGTGTTGAATAAATGGCACGCATATTTAATGCAGTGTTACAAAATAGAACACGAAAAAAATACAGAAACACCTGTTCTCTTTAAAAGTAGGTATAACAGTAATGTACACGATGTATTCAAAATTCACTAATTGCTGTAAGTTCCAAAGTCGCAAGTCCTATATCTACTTGGATGTCGGACATCTCTATTTCGTTAATTAAAGCGTTCGTCCTTCGGGGCAGGCTCTCAAAAATTTGGGTACACACTTGTGGAATATGTTTCCATTCTTCCTCTGTAGTCTATTCGTGGTTTCTTCAAACTTATTGAAACAAACCTTTGAAAAATCACCCCAAGCGTAGCGTGTTTGGTTGTTTGATAAATATGCCTTGTATCACAACGGTTTTATACTATCGTTAAAATAAAAGTGCCTTACTTTTCATTAAATTGCAAATTATATTTGTATTTTACCTACGAATTACAATATTTATGGTATAATTAATATAAATAAAAACCATGATCGTATAGGTGTGTTGGTAATGGAGAATAAGAAAAAGTTTTAATGCAGAATATTATTAAACTGAGTGCGCAAGAATGCTACGCGTTGTCCCTTTGGTGTAACTTTATAGACTCGGTTAAGCTTTGTTTGCCTGAGGCGGAAAAATATCCTGAAAGTAGAACTTCAGCAGGTCTTCAGAATTGTTGGAAGTAACCGTGAATGGACTATAGGAAGTCGAATAGTTGAAATTTGTCAGCCAGTCGAGTGGATCTGGCTCGCAAACAACGCTAGAGCTCATTCTAAAGATTTTTCTATTGGGTCCATGTCGAATATTTTAGCGTAACAGCTAAGCAGTCCACCTGATTATCTTCAGATCACAGCACAATTGATCTCGCTTTGTGGGAAGTAGAATCACCCTGGAAAAACAGGAAACGGTCTTTTTCAAACCGTTGCTACAATGTGGGAGGCATGTTTTTGTGCGAAACGTTTTGGTGCAGTGCATGTCAGAGTTCATCGATCAATTTATCAAAACTTATGGCTTGACACCAAACCGAAAGAAGCAGTCCCCAGTCATTACATTACCACCTCTAAAATCAACTGCCAACACAATACACGCAGGGAAAAACNCAACTGCCAACACAATACACGCAGGGAAAAACCGTTTGTCAGTCATCCATCAGGATATCGTCTACACGTGTGCTTCCAAGTGCCAGGTCACGTATCATGTCTCACACTCCATAAGACCTTCTTTCACTGATCCTTTGTCCAATTATGATGTTGTTCGTGCCCCTACAAACAACTCCGGGCATTTGTGCGTTCGATAAGTGTCTCCCTGGCAACGGCGTGACCATAAAAACCAAATTCTATCACCTCCTGTAAGAGAATTCTATCACCGGCATACGTACGGGAGTTGTGACGGAAGTACTTTGAAATAAATTGCATCGCTACCTGATGACCGGTTCGCTCAACACGCTTCTAACGGCATCGATCCCGGTTAGTTAAGTTGTTGGGCTTACCAAAGAGATGTATTGGGCAAGTACTTTCATGAATCGGATCGAGGCACGTTAACAGCTGAGAAATCTTTCTGACAATATGCTCGAATCCATAAACCACTAAAAACAAGCCTCTTCTGAGCGCAAACAATAACTCTCTTCGTTTAGTTGTTATGACATCAAGCGCGTGTTTGGTATTCACGTTTTTGTATCTTCACTTATTCTATAGCGACCTACTGGGTAAGTTTATTGAGAATAAATGAGTGCCTGGTGATATTTGGCCGAAATGTGCGTGACAAATACTTAGCGTGCAAATAAAACCGCAACCCATAATTTACTTGACGTGCAAGAAAAAGTTGCGTTGGTTACGTTAAAAACTTTTTTACTTATTCAAGGAAAGGTTAGACGAATGTTTTTAAAATGCAGTGGCATCAGCTTCTATGGGCGTCGCACATGGAAGTGAGTCACATAGACTCCACTCGTCTTATCTTAGCGTAGATAAATACAATTCATGTACGTCGCCTGTGTTGCAATGAGGATATTTTTCACAACTTAGCAGTGAACAGGGAAACAGGGTCGTTNCAATTCATGTACGTCGCCTGTGTTGCAATGAGGATATTTTTCACAACTTAGCAGTGAACAGGGAAACAGGGTCGTTTGAGAAATATTAAAATAACATCCGTGAACTGTCAGTAAGGTGCCTTGTTCGGATCTTAGAACACATGCGGGGAGAAACTGTGAGTAATGCAATCGAGAAATAAGTAAATTTCAAATAAGCTCATAGCGCCGTGGTTGTAAATCTGGGACTTATCAAGCGCCAGGATAGTGGAGAGTTTGAACGGACAGCTTATAGAAGTAATGACTTGGACACAAGGGAAATTACCGATCGCGAGCGGCAGCGACAATAAGCAGCAAATTAGTCATCAAAGCAGGCCCGTCCTTGGCGGAGTTCGACAGGTGCGGCCACGCAGGGACTCGCCCCTATGAAAGGCCTCATGCATGGTTTAATATCGCATTTTTAGCTACAACCAAGTATTCACAGGAGTTTTAGTCCAAGGCGTGGAATTATTAAGGAAAATATGGCTGACAGATCTTAAAATGAAACTCCACAGGATATTGTCTTAGTTTTACTTTATTTTTGTGTCCTTTCTTGGAGGGTTTCTTCTGAGAATTCAGTGCTCCAGAAAATAACCTAAAGAACACCTCTCGGTTACCGTCGTTGTGATTGGACCCAATCTGCTTCCACGGGACGAAAAACTTCCAACTAATCCGATAAGACGCTATACACTCAATCCCCAACATAAGTTATTAATCAAGATTACCTCACAGTGGCAATGGCTGCCAGGTAGAGGTGGGATCATATATATCATCCGTTTTCGTAAGTCTGATAACAGTGGTACATTTATGACTTGTTTCTGACACAGAGTGTAAAGCAATAAACCTGCTAGTTCATCAGTCTCCTTAGATTAAAGCGAGGCTGCCAACGGTGAGATGAAAAATATAAATTGCAGAAAACTGAAACGGTATAATATGTCTAATACCCGACGTTTTTTTATGACTAACATTAGATAATTCAAACTTGTTAGTGACGCCATGAAAATTTTCTCCTTGTTCTTTTAACATAGTCCTGTTCAGCACTATGCGGTCTCTACTACTTTAGTCGTGTTACCTGTACTGTATGGGTTTTGGGAACTAGTTACTTACCCGTCTTTAGGAAACATTGTTATATATTCGAGTTTGTCTATTATAAACACCCACTTCGTCAGTCTAGCTGATTGCCATTTGTTAAATAGAGACTTCTTCCATATCTGTGTGAAGTGGTTTTGCAAACCCCTGTCTCTCGACCACAGGTGCCCACCGTTATCTCTCAAACCCTTGCGTATCCCTCCGCGTGGCATCAACCAACTCGTCACTAGTAAATAAGTTACCAAAACGTAATTTTCCTTACAAGCTACTTTTTTTATACGATATGTTTAAAGGCCACGGAAAGGTATCGCAGTGCGCGAATTGCCGAAACATAACATAAGAAAATAATTTGAACTATTAAATATATATTTTTATGGTGTTAGATTTATTGTCAAACGATATATTTAAATCCTGATAACTATCTTGTACAACAATAGTTGATAGCCTATAGTTTTCTACTCAAAAGTTCTAAAATTTCTGTCATAAAATTGGGGATAGAAAACCACAAAATCCGTAAATATGGAGAAATAATTCTCTTAAAATTAACAGTACATTATTTACTACAAGTATGGTATTAAAATTTATATAAAGTGAAGAAAAATACTTTTTTTAAATCAGAATTTTACAACAAATCCCATTCTGTTAAAGCTAGCTTTTTTAATTTTGTTACCGTCAAATTTTACATAAATAAATGTTATGCAATAAAAACTAATTTTTTGCATGTGTATTATGTACTTATTTTGTGGTTTCTATATGTTATAATTCGAAAAACAGCCAACAGTGTTTTACTTGAAATGTATACATCGTACCAACTATTGCTGTATGCAATGGTTTGGTCGCGAGAATTTTCCATGCCCCTTAAACGATGGACATTATTTTCATGTGCTAGTTTTTCTTTAAACACACGACAGTTGTGCGACTGTGTAGTGGTCAGGCCACGTGGTTCCGGCCGCGGAAAACAGGGTTTGATCCTCATCTACGTAGCGGACGTTGCCGTTGGCCGGTGAGGTTTATCTGAGTATTCCCGTTTCTCACAACATCTTTCGTCACCACTTCTTCTCCGCCTCACCTCCACCCCCATCGGTCGGAATACTTGGTTTCTTAATCATCGTTCAGATAATCCGCACCTTCGCGTCCCTCCAAAATATTTTCCAAAAACGATTAGTTCTTATTCGTGTAAGATACAAAAAAAAATAATTATTTTATAATTGTACCAAAAATGGTTTAACTTGTACGCATTGTCTGTGATGACATTTTCCTAGCACAAAAAAATTCTACACTTTATATTTATAGAATAGTTGATGTCAAATCCGAAAATGTTATGTTTTGTTGCAGCCACAATATGAAATACTAACTAAGATGTACAAATGAAAAAATTTACGCTGTTAAATAATGTCGTGAAGTACCGCGTGATACATATGTAATCACTAAATAACAGATCATGCATTTTTAAAAAAGGTAAAAAAAAATGCCAAAAAAATTTTTTTTTACCATTTATTAAAAATATATGAAGTTTTATTTGGTGATTACAAATTTGTTACGCAGTAACCCACTGCATATGTTTACGTTGTAAATTTTTTCGTGTGTACATCTCAGTTAGTATTTGTTATTATGGCTGCAGCAAAACAGAAACATTTTGAGTTTAATATCAAATTATTAAAATAATATAAAGTATAAAATTATTTTATTTTAAGAAAATAGCATCACACGCAATGCATACAAGTTGAATAATGTTCTTTAAAAATATTAAAAAAATATATTTTTGTTTGTATTTGACATTCTTAAGCACATTGCATTTCGGACACAGAAAGACAGTCACAGCTTGGAAATCTGGCAAGCCAACCTTACACTGCGTTGTTCGTATCTCGACTGAGTGGCGTGGCACAATTTAACAAGTTGGCAGGATTGTTTCGCAACTAGTTGGTGTGTCTGGTGTGTTGGCTTGGTAAGTTAGTATGACCCTTTGGTATCGTCAGCTCTGGTAGAAATGCTCAGCGAATACTTTGCCATGATTTCGTTCTAATAGTTTGGCTATGAGACTCTTATTAGAGACTTTTTTTAGAGATTGGCCATCATCGTATGTAAAGGTGGGTGGTATGTCGGTTGTTCTAGTCAGCTTTGCACTAGCTTGGCTCGTCAGGAGCTAGTGTTGTTCTCAGTCAATATCGCAAGAAACCATTCTTGGTTGGGGTTAGTCTTAGATGGAGTCAGTCGTTGACTAGTATAGTTAGTAGGTTTGAGTCCTTGTTATGACTAGTTAGTAATGGTCAATTGTATGGACCGTGATATTTCTAGATTTTTCGAGTTCTATGTAATTGGGGTCAATTGTAAGGTTGACAACAACCAACATGGTGTCTAAATCGACAGATCCTCTGGTGGCGAAATCGATAATTGGTACGGTACATTAGCATCACCTTGGTAATGAAAACATAAACAAATGACAAACGAAAAAAAATGAATGTGGTGGGTGGTGTGCATTCGACAGAATGAAATGAGAGTGTGTGGAGGCCGGTTGACTAATTAACCAATGAGAAACATTGGCGATGGTCAGTCGTCTGCTGTATGTGGTGCTTNAGTTGGCAGGATTGTTTCGCAACTAGTTGGTGTGTCTGGTGTGTTGGCTTGGTAAGTTAGTATGACCCTTTGGTATGGTCAGCTCTGGTAGAAATGCTCAGCGAATACTTTGCCATGATTTCGTTCTAATAGTTTGCTATGAGACTCTTATTAGATACTTTTTTTTAGAGATTGACCATCATCGTTTGTAAAGGTGGGTGGTATGGCAGGCTAGTCTTGTCGGTTGTTTTAGTCAGCTTTGCACTAGCTGGTCTCATCAGGAGCTGGTATTGTTCTCAGTCAATCTCGCAAGGAACCATTCTTGGTTGGGGTTAGTCTTAGATGGAGTCAGTCGTTGGCTAGTATAGTTAGTTGGTTTGGGTCCTTGTTATGACGGGTTAGTAATGGTCAATTGTATGGACTGTGATATTTCTAGATTTTTCGAATTCTATGTCATTGGGGTCAAGGGTAGTAAGGTTGACAACAACCATCATGGTGGCTAAATCGACAGATCCCCTGGTGGCGAAATCGATAATTGGTTCGTTAGTATCAGCTTGGTAATGAAAACGTAAACAAATGACAAACGAAAAAAAAAAGAATATGGTGGGTGGCCTACATTTGACAGAATGAAATGAGAATGTGTGGAGGCCGGTTGACTAATTAACCAATGAGAAACATTGGCGATGGTCAGTCGTCTGCTGTATGTGGTGCTTAAGAAACCTCTGGAAAAGTAAGTTTTTTATATAAATTTATAAATAATAATTTTTTTATAAATTATTATCAGTTCTTTTTATTTATAGTTATTTATATTTTTCAGGTCATGGGTAAATGGGTTATTGGGTGAACGGGTGTATGGGTCATGGGTCATGAGACCTTGCTTTTGACCTTGGGCAATTGTCAAGGTTTTTTTTTTGTAATTTGTGGGACTTTTTCAAATTGTTTTTGGAATTTTTATAATTTTGGTCTTTACGGTCACCGGGGTCAAACTTACATGGATGACGAGAGGGACCGTGCTCGACCTGGTGAGGGTCGGTCACTTCGCGAGCTTATTTGATCCACCTGTCGTCGAACCCTGGACCTCCTACATGCACATATTTAAATAATTTAAAAAACAATTTAATGAAAAGAAAATATTCTTTGGGGTATTTTATAATTTTTTTGCGTTTTTTGGTTTCAAGGTCATTAAAGGTTATGGTGATGGGGTCAATGTCAATAGTCAAGGTCTAAGGTCACTTGGATCCAACATGGCAGTTGGGTCACCGCAATGACAGAGCATGATGTTGGTTCAGGCTCCGGAACCCGAGCCCCTTGGCCCCGAACACAGATAATCACACATATCATTTAGTAAGTTGCGTGTGGATTAAACTAGCATTAGAATCATCGCCAGAATTTCGTAACACATTAGTGACTACAAACATGAAAATCTACAGTCTTTTTTGACTTAGACAGGATAACTGGATATGAATTAAGCAATATCTAAGCGTATATTTAAAAAGAAATCGTTTATAACGAACTAGGAAAATACTACAGAAATATCCCACTTTATGGGCCAAACAATTTATACAATTTAGAGGAAGTAGCCAGAGACCTAACAATCTTAACCAATCAATAAGCAACACAATCCCAGCTTAGGGTATATATATATATGCAGGAACTCAGTGAAGGCCCAATTAATTCCATCTATAAACTGCTATTCTAGGACATGGCGACCGCAATTACTACTGAAACGGATGTGTTTCCTTTGACTATTATGGTGCCAAAGCCCAAAAGACAATTGCGTTCAGCTATGCAGTTGTTCTCAGGTTCAAATTTTTGCGGAATAATTGTAATAGCGCCTACTCTCTGTTATGTTGGTCAATATGTATGATTTTCACACAAGTATTTAAGGATGAGAAAGTACGCAATAATTATATAAGAATACAAACACTCTAAAATAATTAAAGAAGCAATTGATATTTTTTGTATAAAGTATGGCTTAAGTTGATGTGATAATATACAGGCGAAGAACAAAATATGTGGTGTACTATATGCCTTATTTTATACTGATACTATACAATGTATTTTAAATAACACGTAAATTTCCAAATGCAACGATTCATCATAGTTGTAAGTCAATATGTTTCACGCAAACATAAATATTGAAAGTTATTGACCTGTTATATGTCATACGTTTCTAGGTATAAAACATATAAAAGTGATTTACACGTAACAATAAAAAGCTAATTTTCTGATGTATTATTAATTCATTAATGAATTTTTTACCCGTCAGTAGTACCATTTCCTGTATTAAAGAACAAGTATTCACAAAAAAATTGTTTTAGCAATATTTTCTTTAAAAATAAATATTTCTAATAAACAATATATTTACTGAATTAGCAATTAGATACATTTTATAGACAAAAATGTTATGGCGAAATTTAGTTCGTTTCAATTTACTGTTTTAATTTAAATTGAAAGAGTATAAATATTTATGTGGTCTGTGTCAAGGTATTAATTCAATTAAATTTCAAAACTTGAAGTAGGCTGTGATCTCGTAATAATTATATTTAAAATATCAAAAGAAAACAAAAATAGAATAATATCTGTTTTCATTAAACTATATAATAAAAGATGGTGGAAGTTGTTTCTAAAGTTTTTAATTAATTTTAAATTCGTGTGTTTAAATAGTGTAACCGTGTTTCTCACTAATTATTTTTGTTTGTAGTCTTACACTTTGTTCATCTTGTTTTCTTTTTTCAGTTCACTTAGTCAAAATGTCGGACGATAACCTGGACTACAAAGGCTCATCTACTGTATCAGTAGTCCCTATGAGCAACTTCAGCTCTACGTAAGTTCAACAGCGCTTGAAGTTTTAATTATTACCATTTCTTACCTAATTTTCACCATTAATATTTGGCACTGGATACGACCTTAATAAAATAAGATCAAACAGACTATTGATCTATGTGTTAGAGACCACAAGTAAATGTTGCTTTTGACGTGTATGCTAGTGGAATTTCGCACATTGGTTCCAGAATGACGGCGTTTCTAACTAAGAAACACGTATTAATAATACCTGTTATACAGTATACATGAGAATCAAAACAGTTGGTTTTATCTGTTTGTCTTCCCTCTGCCAAAACAGTAACCCATTTCGAGCAAAATACGGATTAGTTTTATATTCGTGATTTTATTTAAAACTAAACTTCTTAGTGAAAATTTATATATAATAGACATACTGTTTTGGCAGAGGGAAATTAAACATGTATGTAATTAGAGTAATTATCTGCGTTCGGTGACAAAGGGCTGGGTGTCCGGAACCGGAGCCAACATCATGCTTTGTCATTCCGGTAACCCAACCGCCATGTTGCATCCAGGTAACCTTTGACCTTAACTGACCCTATCCCTGCCCGTGAGCTTGAATGACCTTGAAAACAAAACAATACAAAAAAATGGCAGAAAAATTATTAAACTACACGAAATATTATAAATGTTTTTAAAAGATTAAAATAATTTTTATAAAATATACTTTAATGTGTACATGCAGGAGGTCCGGGGTTCGATGACAGATGGATAGACTAAGCTCCCGGCAGGAATGCTTCTCGCCAGGTCAAGCAGTGTCCATATCGTCAGCTATGTTATATGCCAGTGACATTGACCTTTGACCTTGAAGTCGTAACCCTAAAACAAAAAATTCCAAAAAACCCCAAATATTCTCTGAAAAATTCCAAACAAATTCCCAAAAAAAAAAAACAATTTAAACTTGATCCAAGACCCATGCATAACCCATGACCCATAATCCATTCACCCATTGACACAATTATCCATGACCCATAACCCTTAAAATGCTAAAAATTAAAAATTTAAAACCTCCAATTATTTATAAAGAAATAAAAATTGTTATTAATAAATTTATATACAAAAACTTATAATTCCATACACTTCCTCAGCACCACATACAGCAGACGACTAACCCTCGCCAATATATCTCATTGGCTAATTAGTCGACAGGACTCCCCACCGTCACCTTGCTCATTCTGTCAAATTCACTCCATCCACCATATTAATTTTTTCGTTTGTCATTTGTTTACGTTTTCATTATCTCCGTGATGCTTTTGTATTAAATATCGATGTCGCCACCATAGGAGCTGTCGATTTAACCACCATGTCCATGTGGGTTGCTGTTGACCTTACCCTTGACCACAATTAAATAGAACTCGAAAAATCGAGAAAAATCACAGCCCATGCAATTGACCATTACAAGCTAGTCACAACAAGGACCCATACCGACTAACCATGCCAGCCAACGATTGACTCCATCTAAGACTAATACCATCCAAGAATGTTTCCTGACGAGATTGACTGAGAACAATGCTTGCTCCTGACGAGACCAGCTAGTGCAAAGCTGACTAGAACAACCGACAAAACTAGCCTGCCATACCACCCACCTTTATAAACGATGATTGTCGATCTCGAAAAAAAGTATCTAATAAGAGTCTCGTAGACAACATATTCAAACAAAATTATAACAAAATTTTTGAAAAACATTTTTACCAGTTCTGACTATACCAAAGTGACATACTAACTTACCAAGCCAACACACCAGACCAACCAAATAGTTGTGAAACAATCCTCAAAAATATTCCTCTCATGCCATGCGCCATATGAAAAATGACTGATACACGGCACTTTTAATGAACGTGATGAATTATCTACATATATAAATTAATATAATCATGTGTCATACAATAGTTCTTATTAAACCAGCAAATCAGTAAATATTGGCAGGAGTCATTCTGCAGGAGTTACTTTGCAGGTGTCAGTCTGCAGGAGTCACTTTGCAGAAGTCACTCGGTAGGAGTCACTTTGCAAGAGTCAGTCGGAAGAAAACAGTCGAAAGAAGTCAGTCGGCAGTAGTCACTCGGCAGGAGTCAGTCTGCAGGAGTCACTCTGCATGAGTCAGTCGGCAGGAGTAAAGTGTATGAATTTATGTATGCTTGAAGACGATGCAAGCCACTGACGATGTGAAATCGTGTATGTCATATACAACTACATGCATACCTTCAACAACTGCCCACAAATTATTTGGAAAAGAATGCTGTTACTGTGCAAGTCCTAAAGTAAAAGTTGCAATGCGTGGTGACATGGGAAGAGTGACTGTTTGAAAAACCTATCACATGGTTTTTTTGCAAAAAAAAAAAAAACGTTGTAGCAGTTTACTCGATGTGATAACTTAAATAAACAAATCAAAGCTGATACATGTAGTGTTTTTTTCGCCCACTGAGAAACAGCATGTGATGACTTCGTTACATCCTGTTTATACACTACATAAAATGCTTTCAGACGACGAGGGAACTCTCATGATGAAGCTTTACGACAATGAACACATTCAGTTAATGCAAGGTAATACAATGAAGGGACACATCCAGATCTGCAAGGGTTTGTCTACTGGGAGCCAGCAAGTGATGTCGCCAATACCGCCTGCTACTGTTTCCGCAGACGATTACGACGAGACAGGTAATGCTAATGACGGAATGAGAGATATACAAGACATGATAGAGTCTGTATGTGTGGAATGTACACTTGCAAAGAGTTCGCGTAAAGTCGACGAACATAAAAATAAACGGCTTTCAGCTCTAAATACTGATGATGATCATATAGCTCCTACAAAGAATAGTAAACTTGATATTGACGATGAAACAGGAGGTGAAGATGATCATGAAGACAGCATTGCTGATAATGACTATGGTGAAAGTGTTGACTAAGTATCTGATGAGAATGATGGTGATTGTCTCGATGTTCCCACTCATTTCACCAACGATTTTCCATCGACAAGTAGTGTGAAGAAGGCAAAATGTGTCAAGAACGCTCGTTACATATTTCCCGAAGACCTGAATGAACTTGTTGATACACTCAGATATTTGGATGACCTTGAAAAACGCGTTTAATTTCTTACACAGTCCCTTTTGCTTCTCTATAGGACTTGGTAATTCAGTGTTGTAAACAATCGATTGCGAGAGTCTGTTTTATATCAAATTTATATGAGTGCANTTATAGGACTTGGTAATTCAGTGTTGTAAACAATCGATTGCGAGAGTCTGTTTTATATCAAATTTATATGAGTGCATCCAGTAGCAGGGCTATAGTTCTATTTTAAGAATAATGTCTTACTTACGTCTTTTAAAATCGACTGAGTTCTGTAATTTGAACGAATGAAATGAGGGGAATATTTTTGAGAATTGTTTCGCAACTAGTTGGTGTGTCTGGTGTGTTGGCTTGGTAAGTTAGTATCACCCTTTGGTATAGAGAGCTCTTGTAGAAATGTTCAGCGAATACTTTGCCATGATTTCGTTCTAATAGGTTAGCTGTGAGACTCTTATTAGAACCTTTTTTTCGAGATTGACCGTCAACGTTTGTAAAGGTGGGTGGTATGGCAGGCTAGTCTTGTCGGTTATTCTAGTCAGCTTTGCACATCTGGTCTCGTCAGGAGCTAGTGTTGTTCTCAGTCAATCTCGCCAGGAATCACTCTTGGATGGGGTTATTCTTAGATGGAGTCAGTCGTTGGCTAGTATGGTTGGTCGGTTTTGGTCCTTGTTGTGAATAGCTAGTAATGGTCAATTGTATGGACTGTGATTTTTCTCGACTTTTCGAGTTCTATGAAATTGTGGTCAAGGGTACGATAAACAACAACCAACGTGGTGTCTAAATCGTCAGATCCTATGGTGGCGACATCGATAATTAATACACTAGAATCACCTAGGTGATGAAAATGTAAACAAATGACAAACGAAAAAATGAATATGGTGGGTGCAGTGCATTCGACAGAATGAGCAAAGGTGTGGGTGTGGAGGCCTGTCGATTGATTAACCAATGTNATATGGTGGGTGCAGTGCATTCGACAGAATGAGCAAAGGTGTGGGTGTGGAGGCCTGTCGATTGATTAACCAATGTAAATCATTGGTGAGGGTCAGTCGTGTGCTGTACCTGGGGCTGAGGAAACCTCTGGAAATTAAAGGTTTTTATATAAATTAAATAATAATTTTTTATTTTTTTATAAATTGTCGGACATTTTTATTTTTTTATAAATATATTGGATGTTTTCTGTTNATATGGTGGGTGCAGTGCATTCGACAGAATGAGCAAAGGTGTGGGTGTGGAGGCCTGTCGATTGATTAACCAATGTGAATAATTGGTGAGGGTCAGTCGTGTGCTGTACATGGGGCTGAGGAAACCTCTGTAAATGAAAGATTTTTATATACATTAAATAATAATATATTTTTATATTTTATAAATTATTGGAAATTTTTATTTTTTTATAAATATATTGCATGTTTTCTGTCAATGTGTCAATAGGTCATTAGCTCATGTCAATGGGTCAATGGGCTAATAGGCCAATGGGTCAATTGACCAGGGGACATGGGGTCTTGGGTCAGTTATCAAGGTTTTTTTTGGGAATTTGTTGGATTTTTCAAAAATGTTTTGGAATTTTTTAGAATTTTTTGGCGCAAGGTCAACGGGGTTAAGATGAAATGTCAAGGTCACCGATATATAACATGGCTGAAGAGATTGGCACTGCTCGTTCTGGCGAGGGCTTTTCATGTCGGGAGCTTAGTCGACACACCTTTAACCGAATTAAATATTTTTTTTAAATAACGTTTTCATATTTTTTTAAATTTATAATTTTTGGGGTATTTTGTAACGGGCATTGGGTCAAGGTCAAAGGTTAAGGTAAAATCATATGGATCTGACATGGCGGTTAGGTGACTGGAATGCAGAGCATGATGTTGGCTTCGGCTCTTGACCCCCATCTCCTTGACCCCGAACGCAGATAATCATACTACTCATATTACTATTACTCTCTCTCTCTCTCTCTCTCTGCACGATTCTACTTGACACTAATAAAACTAAATAAACTGCTGCTGGAGAATCATCCATCTGCAGCAACCTCCCCGAACACGGTAGCACACAGCGAACACGTCATATCGCGAACGCGTCTGTGCATAGTCCGGCAAATAATGGTTGGCGGCAGCAGAAGGATACAAAATTGCGCGCTGCACGTGGGCACAAAGGTAACCAAATTTTGTTCAGAAGCCATTCCTATAGAGCACTGGGGGTACTGCAAATGGTCCAAGACTATACACAACTGTTCTACAGCATGAACTACGCGTGTTGCACCACTAGCCATTAGCGCGGACAAGGTAAAGCGAAAGGTGTCCCACGCCTTAAGGAATGCGAGCGTAGCAGCTAACATGGCCAGCTTCATGGCAGGCTTGGCAGCGACGTTAAATCTCTACTAACTCCCAGTACATGAATACATGAATAGATTTCTGAAATAGCACAACTGCCCTACAATTTGAATAAATCACCATAGGTCTAAACTTTTTCAAAATACTAACACAATTACTTAGACAGAAATATGAAAATATATGAAATTAGGTAAAATCTGGAATATATTGTGCCGCGAAATTTTAGGAAATTTTACAAAGGCACAAGGTATACTATATACCGACGTTGGCGGAAAGTCTGTTTATGCTCAGCAGCCTGTGAAAGGCTTGACATTGATCATTATTCACAGACCTGCTCGATCAGTATATTGCAAAGAACATGTGGACCAGGGAACAGTGAGACTTTGTCCTGTTTGTTGATGAGTCCAGAGTAAGTCTTCACAGTGATCAGCATGTTTACATTTGACGAAAACGGGAGAGTAGATACGGTCTAGCTAATACCACTGAAGCGGGCCATTATAGTGGTGATGAAATCTTGGTATGGAGTGGAATCATGTTGAGCTCACGTACACTCATTCATGAGTTTGATCGTGAATCTTCAGCCTAACGCAGGGTGGGTAAACATATGTTATGAATGTCTTCGGGCGTGCTTTCGAATTGAACACATCGTATTGATTTCTGCCCTGCAACATATCCCAATATCCAAATGAGGTCTCATGCATTCTTTCACGTAACTTAGATAGATGTGCTATACCATAAACGTATTGAATCAGGAATCCATACTCTCCAACACAGACAGAAACCTAGTACCGCACGTACGAGACACAGATAGATAAGGAACTCGTGTTGTAAGAAAGGATTCAGTCAATTAACATGATACGATTGAAATGACGTAATCTTGGATAGGGTGAAATGGTAATTAATCTCCTTGCTGAATCATGCGAATATATAACGAGCATGTTCCTTCACCAGGCATGCTGAAAAAGTACATAATTGTCACTGCATATTTTTCCATTACAGAACCCAACTAACAGAAAATCCTGTATCAGAAAAACAGCATGAATACGACCCATTCTCCGAGAGAACTGTGCAACATCCGAACAGGTATGTATTTATTATAATTTAGGAGTATATCATTATTAATTGCTCTTCAGACAGTAACAATTTTTAATATGAAATGTATCTTGGTCTAAAAAGTATATGAATAATTTTGCTTTGTTGTCTCTATTTGCCATATGTTACTAATGACAAACCAAGCTGCATTTGCCTTAGAAGTTAAGTGAGTGAGTGGAGAGATTTCGGTGGCTCTTAATATCGAGGTCTTGAGAGCCGATTAGAAGCTACGTGAATTTATGTTGTTTGAATACGGGGTGTAAAGAATGGAAAGTAATAGTAATTTTACTTCGATATTTTGAACAGAAGTAAAATATTAAACGAAAAAAGGGCACGGCAAGCAGATAACTATCACAGAAAGAGACGGAAAAGAACAAGGAAGCAGCACGAATGCTGAGAGTATTTGTTTTTTAATCGACGAGCACATTGCACATTCCTGATTGGTTTATATTGTGTTGGTTCTACGTTGCCGTTGTTTTCTGTTTAGTCATTTCCATTCTTTGTCAGACTGCTTTTTGTCTGTCTGGGGTATTTTAGCTACTGCTGCAATCGCTATTGCTTCCTAGATTTTTGTTGTTTTGTTATGCTGTTGTTATTTATTTGTGTGTACTTTTTCCATTACATTTTTTTTAGTCCAGTTTGGCATTGGACGTATTCTATTCAAACCATAAAAATAATCGTATTTTGCGATTGACATTCAACTTCAAGGATGTTAATAATATTAATTTCATGTTATGTGACGAGGGTAGTCGGGATCATACTGAACAAGGACTAAGAGTTCATATTATAAACAGCATATACCGCCTGACGGTAAGGAGGCGGAAAAACGCTTGTGAGAAAATAACTTCACTTCAGCTGGTAATGATCAACCCCACGACTTCCCAAATGCAAAGCAGGAATGCTGTGGTATGACCAAACACACCTTGTGAACGCCGCAAACAATCATAAAGCCGGATGGCAATATTCTTTAAAAAATAATTGTGATTGGTTTTTACGGGTTACAATTTTCATACCTTAATTTCAAGAAACGCCAATTCTAGTGCATAGCCTACATAAAATGCGACACTTATATCCGACCTCCAGTGACAGAGGTTCGTGTGTGCTAACTGTTAATCCAGTATATACCAGCCATCCCGACGATTTGGTACACAAATGAAGTTGGGGGACGGAAAAAGTAACGAAATATTGCTTAATTACAGCCATGCAAAAATTAAATACCAGCACCTGCTGTACGAAAGTTCAGCACCTCGACAACTGAACAAGTGGTCGATTGAAATGTTAATATCTAATTACTNTTAGCACATCGACAACTGAACAAGTGGTCGATTGAAATGTTAATATCTAATTACTTTCTCCTCTTTGAGAAGTGACATAATGTTGTACCCATTGGTCGAAAGTTGCATGCAGATTTTACCGATGCCTTCATCATGCGTATTTTTCTCGTATACTTCTAAAGTGACAGGTGAAGCTTGATTAAATACCTCATAATCTACTATTTATTTTGAGCGCATGAAATCTTTCTGGTTAAACAGAACATACACTGAGAGAAAAGTTTGTTTCTGCCAACAAAATACTTGTTTGTTACTGCCCAATAAATGTGTAGTTGATCCAAAAAAGATTTTGTTGAGTAAACGAAATTTATAAAACAACAAAAGTAATTTTTTTTCGTCTAAAAAAATACGCATTTGAGCTGACAAAATCTCTGTATTTAGCCAACACAGTTTTACTGTCAACAAAAGTCTAGTTAAATGGACTGTACATATTTGTTCGGCCATATGCAAGCAAATACATTGTCTGCGTAAACAAACACTTATCTCAGCGTGTATATTTATCCCAGAACTTGAAACCAGAATTATGTTGTATCGAGAATATAAACGCTGTGGGCCACGATATTTTATGCACAGTTAACTGATCATTTTGTAACCAACCTTTAAAAAATGCCCCTGTGTTGACGCGTTGTAACGTAAACACTTATTGGAGTAGTAACTGTTAAGTTGGTAATGAATTCGGAAAAGTAGTACATTGTATTATCGTATTATTAGATAGTTAATGTTAAAATAAGAGGTGAATGAATTTGTTTTCTTTTTATATACAGGAGTAGCAATTGGATTGGCTTAATTAAGTATAACACGCATACGTTGTTAACAAATATACTTTATAACTTAATATGCTCATGAATACTAGTCAGAAGGTACTCACAGGGTACAAGGAAATGTTAATTTTTGACATGTGTCGGGATGATACACAGCGGAACGATTTGAAAGAAGTCAAGGACGGCTTCGAGAAGCGCTCATTTAAACGCCTTTTTTTTATTAACTCAAGGTTTGCATTCTCATGTTGCAGCGACGCAGGGGCCCTGGCACATCTCCTGAAGAGCAGTTTAGGAACTGGAATACTGGCAATGCCTAACGCCATCAAGCATGCCGGAACTGTGCTGGGCATGATACTCACCGTTGTTATAGGCGTAGTCTGCACACACTGCGTGCACTTGCTGGTAAGTTTCAAGTACCTCGTTACATCTGCACTGTAGCAATATTAGCGACTAGTTTGCCGACATCGAAGCACTTTGCAAGGCGTTTATAAGAAAGAAAAATATCAAGTNAGTAGCAATATTAGCGACTAGTTTGCCGACATCGAAGCACTTTGCAAGGCGTTTATAAGAAAGAAAAATATCAAGTGATCATTAAAGTTTCAGGCTTCACTACTCGGTAATATATCAAGGAAATAGCGTACGTTCAAACACATCATAACTTAAGTACCACGACACTGAGAAACATAGGTAAATACTTTCCAGTGACAACTTAACTCAGTAGTCCATTCAAGGTTACTTCCAACTTTTCTGAAGCCCTGCTGAAGTTCTACTTGCAGAATATTCATCCGCCTCATGCAAACAAAATTTAATGAAGTCTAGAAAATAACACCAAGAAACAATGCACCGAATTCGTGCAGAATCTGTGTAATAATATTTTGCATAAGAACTATTTATTAGTATGTATTACAAACCTACATTTTTTTCTGTATTTATATTCATATAAATTATAAATGGATTATTATAATTTATAGATAAAAAATATATAATAGACCAACTTAACCAAAAATAAGTTGTTTTTGTATTAACACAAGTATAAAATGCCTATGAAACATGGAATATTTAGGAAACAACCAAATACGTCATAGATGGAGTGATTTTTCAAAAGTTTGATTTAAAAAAGTGTGAAGAAAAAGCGAACAGGAGGAAAGGGGACTTTGAGGCGTTGGCGACTGGCGTCGGAGCTCGGAGCTGTTCATGCTCTGTTATTCCGGTTGGTCGGTGGCATCTTGGATCCAGGTGACCTTTAACCTTTGACCCTAGTGTCCTTTAAACCAAAAAATTTCGAAAAAATCCAAAAAATCCAAAAAAGTAATACAAAATGTATGAAAAAATTACAAACATTATTTAAAAATTATTAAAATATTAATTTAAAAAATGTATATCTTTGGAGGTCCTCCACTCCCTCCACTCCCCTCANTTATTTAAAAATTATTAAAATATTAATTTAAAAAATGTATATCTTTGGAGGTCCTCCACTCCCTCCACTCCCCTCAACTATACTCATTACATTGTATGCAGCCATCTTGGTTTTTTTCGATTATTTGTTTATACTTTGCTGGAGGACGCAATCTTAGTTTTTAGTTTGTCATTTGTTTATACATTTCTAGAGGATTCTATCTAGGTTTTTTCGTTTGTCATTTGTTTATACATTGCTGGATTATGCCATATTGCTTTTCTCGTTTTTAGTTTGTTTATACATTTCTGAGGACGCCATATTGGATTTCATATACTTTCATCACCTAGGTGGCGCTAGTGTATTAATTATCGATTTACCCACCAGGTAAGTTGTCGATTTAGCATATTTGTTTATGTTTTNCTAGGTGGCGCTAGTGTATTAATTATCGATTTACCCACCAGGTAAGTTGTCGATTTAGCATATTTGTTTATGTTTTTAAAGTATAGGTTGCGCTGTTGGCGCTCTCTATGAAATGATGAAACACACATACAATGGTACATTGTTGCAATTTTCTGTATTCACCACTCTATATACGCTTCAGCGACCCAGGAATTGAAGCGGGCAGGGAAACCCTACCGCTTGACGTACGCCCTTCCGTTACGTCGTTTCAGCACCTTCTCGAACAAATGCACATCTTGAAACTTTGTAGGCTGGATCTCCTCTGCGTAGAAACCGCCATGGATGGGAACATTACTCAGTTCCTCGAAAAAGTAGGTCCTCGGAGCATAGTTGCGTGTACGTTGAACACGAAAGAGTTCGAGGCTCCAATTCGCCGTGAACCCTTTCTCGAAGATGCCTTTCTGTTTGGAGATGCGCTCCAGTTTGCCAACCTTGGCTTTAGGCTTGCGTGTTTCCCTCCTTTTCACATCAGTGTACAAGGTTCGAAGCAGGTAGTCGTCCTTGATGTCTTCGGGCTTCATGCGAGTGGTATAATAAACGTTAGAACTATACTCACGGACGATTTTGGGCAGTTGTGTCAGCCACTTGTAGTTTCTGTTCGCAGCGAAATGCATAAAAATTTTCCCCTTCAGAGTCCTGTTAAAGCGTTCGACACTTTGAGAATGCTGTACGTGGAATAATGATTTATGTTATGTCTCTTCATCAGGGCCTTGAACTTTTCATTGTAGAATTCCTTGCCCTGGACAGTTTTTAGAATTTTCGGGATGTGTCCTTCGCGCAATACGTTAGCCATGGCCTCAGTGACATCATGTGCATTCTTCGACTTGACAGGTCTGGCCCAGGTGAATTTGCTATGTGCATCGATGACTGTCAACATGTATTTGTAGCCCTTGTTGACCCAATCATATGGTATCATCTCTACGAGGTCGGATTGAAATAGATCGTTCATCCCACATATCATGACCTTGCAGCGGTGGTAGCTGCGTCTCGCAGATTCATGCAGTTCATTGGCGATTCCCAATCGACTCATTCTNTCATGACCTTGCAGCGGTGGTAGCTGCGTCTCGCAGATTCATGCAGTTCATTGGCGATTCCCAATCGACTCATTCTTTAGCCTTCCTCCTTAAGTTCTTCGACAATTGAAATTATATCGTTAGTGTGGGAGTAATTTCCAACCCTTTGCGAAGCGAGCAGTAGCTGCAGTATATCGACCAGCTGGTTCGGGTCGTCCCAGAATACTTAGTTGGTGTTCTTGTCGTCATCGTCTATCTTCTGTAAACCTTCGCCGCTCTTNTCATGACCTTGCAGCGGTGGTAGCTGCGTCTCGCAGATTCATGCAGTTCATTGGCGATTCCCAATCGACTCATTCTATTTAGCCTTCCTCCTTAAGTTCTTCGACAATTGAAATTATATCGTTAGTGTGGGAGTAATTTCCAACCCTTTGCGAAGCGAGCAGTAGCTGCAGTATATCGACCAGCTCGTTCGGGTCGTCCCAGAATACTTAGTTGGTGTTCTTGTCGTCATCGTCTTTCTTCTGTAAACCTTCGCCGCTCTTAAGTGCCAGGCAGCTGAAGAGGTCTGCGAGAATGCCGATTTGTTCGTGATCTTCGTCCTTATAAACACTTGTCTCGGGACTGTTATCTTGGTAAAGTGCATCTGTGAGTTCGAGCAAAGTGTTGTATTCCAACAGGTCGGATTCTGTAAACTCCCTGGGCTCCTTGCGAAATATAATTTTATATATCCCAGAGGTTCCACATGTCTTGTAATCGCTAACTCGGATGAACCCACCTCGTAGAAACTCTAATTCATCAGCACGGAGGAACCATTTATCATTATGCCTGTATACCCTGTACGTCGTATCATTATTTTGAAATATGTATGATTGTAGGTACCAGCGAACCATAGCATTGGGGTTGAAGACTCTATTCCACGTTTTTTTCTTGTGTGGCAAATCCGCATCCGATCCATCGTCCCGATCTGTCTGTACATCATCATGTATTCGCTTTTTCATAGGCTCAGCAGGATCGTTGGTATCGGTCTTCATGACTATGGGTTCTCCATCGCTCTCCCTGAGTACATCGAGACGACGAGTAATGGGCTCAAATATTTCTTCATTTTTATGGTCGCATGAAATTTTGGCACTCTTGGCAAGAAAATACTTCGAGCGAACAGACTGTATCGTCCGATGCAGGTCGCTGGCCATGTCTGGCATCGCACAGAATAAAAGTTTTTACTGTTGCTCTCTTTTCTAGATGTAGTTTTGGGTCTCTGTCAAAATACTTTCAATCTTGCCCAGGTGTTTGCTGCTGACATCCAATATGTGCCTACTCTAATTTTGAATATCTGTTTTCTTGGCAAGGTGGGAAATCGAGGTACTGAATGTCCATGTAATTTATCCTTCCAGATTTTTCAGATTCTCTTCATTTCGTGCAGATGCCACAGTAAATCTGTCAATAATTTGCCTCAGAACACTCATCACATGCTCGTTCATGGCCACCATATCGTGGACAATCTCCGACTTCACACGCTTCATCTTCGCCCCGAACTCGGACAGGATGAAAGAATGCGTCTTGTTCGGCCAACATACTGCGCAGTTCCGAAAAGATGCCATTACGAGTTTCGAGGACGAAATGTTTAATAGAAGCATCCTTGGATCGTTCGGGTTCACCAACATTTCGAATTATACTTCTACCAGCATCCCAAGTGCGAGACAAATACCGACAAAAATTGGTGTCACCGAATGTATTTAAATAACATCTTCCAAAACTTCCCAAATATAGCGGTCTGTATCAGTTCTACGAGGTAACTATCACATATTTTTTCTTTTTTTAGGTTAGAATAATCAACATATCGAGTGAACTATGCGTGTTTTTCAAACGGCGGCTCTATCAGTTAGTGTGAGCTCTGCTGGTTTCTGGTAATGAGGGCCAAAATAGTTGTCCAGTCAGTACAGGATGTCATTATTAATCAAAACTCCTACTTTTATTCTAGAAATCCTTTTAAAACCTACATTTATCATATTCGTGTACGCTGAGGGACAATTTATCTTATTTTGCGAATCCCTAATCACTTACTTGTTCGTTATCTTCTCGTTTCCCTACTGCCTATTCCTTGGTTTTTCAGAAAGGCTTCATAAATGACGCTGCCTCTGGCAATTGAAATGAATTAACTGTCACCCCCCATTCTGACGTTGCTAATGTGCATCGCGTCTAATATTTGAGCAACGTGCGTTAGAAAGGCTTTCCTGGCCTGCTTGGGGTTGCTCCCTAAAACAGTCTTTTACTTAGCATGACCTTGAAACAGATGGCTTTGTTCGCCATTGCAAAGACGACTGAATCGCCGTCCGTATTCTGCTGCATCCACTTCCCATCCTAACTCTCAAATTGAAGGTGACTGATCTGACTGTTGAAAACCTTCAGTCATGTGCGCAACTGATCGCATGCGTTTAATGCTTCATTTATTGCACGAGCATTTTGTAACTTGTAGTCCCATCAAACAGGCGAAACTAATCTACGTCAGTTAAGTTTTTACTCATTTCCATCTCCATTCGTAATGAATGGTAGTACTCAATCCACGATTACTTCCAACTTTTCTGGAAGCCCTGCTCAAGCTATTATCACAGAATATTCTTCCGTTTCATGCAAACANTCACGATTACTTCCAACTTTTCTGGAAGCCCTGCTCAAGCTATTATCACAGAATATTCTTCCGTTTCATGCAAACAAATCTTAGGAGATTACACCAGAGGGCCATCGCACCGCATTTGTGTGCACTCAGTGTAATAATATTTTGCATGGAAACAATTTCTTACTAGGCATTACCAACACACCTATTTTCACCCTATTTTTATTCATATTAAATATAATTGAAATATTATAATTAATGGTTAAAATAAAAGTAGTAGTTCAATTGAACTAAAAATCAGGTACTTTAATGTTAACACAGGTATAAAATGCTTTTGATACATTACATATTTAGAAACCAACCAAACACGTCCTGCGTAGGGTGTTTTTTTAGATTTGATTCAAAAAGTGTGATGAAATTTTCCTCTCTTTCCCATCAGGCAATATTCTGGACGATTTTCGATTGTCGTTTATTTCTTCCGCAAGGTTGGTTCTCCATCCATAAAAATTAAATTGTATATAATTTATTTGTGGTGTCTCCAAGTTCAGTTTGTAAAATAATTTCTCAACGACTCAACAGGAAACCTTTGTACAGCTGCTTTACTTACACTATCGCTTACAATCGTAGCTTAAACACTTGCGCTGATGTTATTCCCCTTAACGCCGTTTTTATAGCACCAAAGCACTTATCATAAAACGTGGCATTGCCCAAGGTCATATTTTTAACTGTCGAAACATTAAAAAGGTTCACTTCGTACCGAAGTAGAAAAAACAGACGGAACTTAACATTTCAGTCCATCCATTCTTGCATGCCACAAATTGGAATGTTGTGAATTCGTGTGAACCTCAGCCTAGTTTATCTCAGTAAAACCCGAATAGTAGAACCAACAGCATGGTTTTCATTACAGCTGATTTCTGGCTGCCTCTTAAACTATTTATTTACTTTTTCAAGAAACTTTAATCCTCTCCTGCACGATAAAAACAACAGGCATTTCCCATAAACTCATCCTGCCTCGAACTCCTGCCCACACAAATATCAGCTAATGCAATTCCTTCGCCTACTATAAGGCTGTGTCCCAGAAGCCAAGGAAATTCAGGAAGTGGTAGCGAAAGCCAGCGAAAACGGCTGAATCAAATCATTGTTCTTCTAATCACTGAATTGATAATAATCAATTCATGAAATCTACAAAAAGTTTGTAAATCGTAGGTTTACCCAGTGACAGGAAATTATTTTTCAAACGTTGAGGTAAAGTGACCAAAAATCCGCTCATCAAGGATTAGGCCTACGAACCGAAAGAAAATCCGATCTTATATAAATCCGTATACAAAAAAATAATGAAATACTACAGCCATCTGGATAAATCGCCATCCATATAAATAAAATCCTTGGAAGAAAGAAATCGGAATTAAAACGTTCAATCCGCTGCAGAGACCTTTTCAAGGCTTGTATCTGCTAACTACTGCTCATGATCTTACACGTAACCATAAGATGATCAAATTGATAATCAATATGATACATTGAGCTAAAATAAATAAAGTTATTAGTTTAAAACAACAATTTTTTTTTTATGAAATTGACTACCAATATCTAACACGTGACCCTCTTCCCTGCATCCTTTTCTGCATATGATCAGTGGGAAAGGTATGATCTTTATGGGGGCTTTGTTGGGATAATGCTTAAGTACAGCCATCAGTTAACGAAGAGGAAAATAACAATAAATAACCTTACACCAGAGTCTGTGCACACAGCAGATTGCACGACCATTATCCACTGCACTTAGAGAGCATCCACCAGTAAAAGCGGCGGCTATAACTGAGCACCATCAAAATCAACCTGAAAAAATGTCCATTACCAAAACTGCACATCATCTATTCGAAATCACTGCAAGGTTTGTGGCGAGTTATATAAAGAAATCACATGCCATATTGTCTGACTTACAATGGTAATATTAATATTAATGATAATAAAAATTGTGTTACCTTTTATTTTGTGCACTTAAGAGCGGAAATTAGCATTATAGTAACACATTTATGTTTCTAATAATTTGAGAGCGTCATTTAATCGACGCATCTTCTAACTTATTAGGTCGCTCATTTTGTCCCCTCTTTCTCTCTTCAATATTAATAATGCAAAGTGTTTTCTGGTAAACGTTATTTCAAGTGACATTTACGAAACTCCAAAAATAAAATGTTAACTTACGTAAAAAATGAAACGGTTATGTAACAGTTCTCAGTCAAGAGGCCAATTTTGTATTGGCTCCTTGTTGATTAATCTGATTTATGAGTTGTTTTAATTCATTGACTGTATTTTCAAGAAAAGGGGAGTAGCCCAGAAAATGGACACTGCGTATGAATAGTCAGCAAGTTCACAATTCTAGATCTGTAAAGGTGGCAATTCTTGTAAAAATAAAGATAATGGCTGGGGAAATAAATGCGTCACATAAAGCAGTAACAAAGAAAGAGATAAGAGCAAAAATATAGAGAGGAAAGTGGATTAAAAAACCTTGAAAGGAAACGTGAATTATGGACAGACAGATAACCGAAAAAGTAATAAAATGCAAGCAATGCGATCCCTGTAATGAGTAATGTGAAGTGTATTCCTTATGTATCACAGACTAACTAGACTCTAATTGTGTAAAGTGTGGAAAGAAAAGTACGCTGATGGGAACATATTTTTTTTTCTTGGACCAAATTAATTATTACCACCGAAAATTGAATTCTGACCTGGGTTTTGAACTTGCCCGGCTCAACAGGATAGTAATGATTTTGCGACAACGTAACACAACTTAGATAGGTCTTACCAAGAATGTGACACTCACGAACATAAGTTGCAGCCAGTATCCGTAGGCTAGAAACAGCACGCATAACACTGGGAAGAACATAATCCAAAAATGCCGCTACCTACAGAAAATAAAATACCAACTCACAGAGACTTGCGAAAAAGTAGGTCAGATTTAATTTCAATGGAAAAGTTTTGATTCTGACACTATAAAATGAAATATGATATGTGCAAATATTATTTTGAAAGTCATTGCAAGTTTTAAAATTAGTTTTGCCCAGTGTGGCCGTACATATAACAGTAGCCGTTTCATAAATGTTTCTCCTATTTAATTTAAAATGACTAATGTATTTAAAAGATTTATTAATTTCTTGCAAAAATTTAATTAATCTAAATAAAATGTATTTCTCAAACCAACTCAGTCGCGAGAACAAATGAGATCTTGGCAGGGCTCCGTAGGCAAATAAGTCAGGGCAATTTCAATATCTAACGGTCCAAAATGGCGTAACGTTTGCCAAATATATTTTCAACGAAATAAATTAAAATTCCTGATGACGTCTCTGCAGTTGAAATTCTCAAAAATACTTAGCTGAAAATACTAAGTTCCAGCAACATCATGTAGACTTCTCGTCGGCTGGTCCCACTGGTCATTCAGTGGTATCTTCCCTCACAAGACTCTCGGGCCTGGGGTATGCTAATAAAGTACATACCATACCATACGCAACATCGCGGTAGCTCAAACTGGGATTTAATTATAAAATCGCGTACGTAGCTCGTGCAGTCTTTCANTACCATACGCAACATCGCGGTAGCTCAAACTGGGATTTAATTATAAAATCGCGTACGTAGCTCGTGCAGTCTTTCATCTTGCCGTATTATGTAGCGTGTCTTCGCCCCGTAGGCAGTCTGTATAAAATGATCGAGCAAAATTAAAAATTTGTACCAGGCCAATGACCGACTAGATCTCGACCTGCCTGGCAGAAACAATATGGCTAGACGCCTCCTAAACTACATACTTATCAACTATTTCAAACCAAATAACAAAATTCTGTGCGCACGCAACNTACCATACGCAACATCGCGGTAGCTCAAACTGGGATTTAATTATAAAATCGCGTACGTAGCTCGTGCAGTCTTTCACCTTGCCGTATTATGTAGCGTGTCTTCGCCCCGTAGGCAGTCTGTATAAAATGATCGAGCAAAATTAAAAATTTGTACCAGGCCAATGACCGACTAGATCTCGACCTGCCTGGCAGAAACAACATGGCTAGACGCCTCCTAAACTACATACTTATCAACTATTTCAAACCAAATAACAAAATTCTGTGCGCACGCAACCCACATACAATATCTTCATGGTAGAAATTCTAAAAGACTTACAAACATGACTAACCCTTTCAGTCACAGTGTCCTCTAGCTGGAACGTTGCGTATGAAGTGGCTTGAATGGTCTGCAGTGTACACACCAAAACATACCGCCCAATGAAGAAGGTTCCCTATGTGTGGGAGACATTCGCTGCTGATACTATGTTCCGCAGTCTCATAAACCACTGCTGCCAGAAACATAAAGAATACATATATTTCTTTTGGTCCCGATGTAAGACAAAGCGTCCTCTATATATCAGTACAGCTCTGATCAAAATATTGGTTTGTTGCAACGCCTAAAATTATATATTTATCTTTGACTAAAATGGTTAAATTTAAATACACTTTCTGGGGTTATAACATCTTTGCAATTTACAATATGTACATTAAATCAGAAGTAAATAAAACGTAGCTGCAGTAAATAACTAATTAAATGTTACGTGATTACACACAGTGAAAAAATAATCTTAAATAACTGTGACACATTAATGCAGTGGTTATGAGGCGTTATATTCCCTTTGCGATGGATCAAAGAAATAAAAGCCGTGAGAATGGGAAATAAAAATTTATTCTTAATTAATGAAGATAGGAAACAATATAAGAGCAAACTATTTAGTAGTGGACATGTGCAGTCCAGAAAAAATAAGAAATAAATACCCAAAATCTACCATTTTCGCGCGAAGCAAAATATGTGCGGAGTTTTCTGTTCTCAGGACTTTTTATATTACGACATAAGTTTCCTGTCCCTGAAAGACTAATATTCAGCGAATTATGTCGACTTGGCGTATGTATCTACGATGTTTTGAAGTTGGGTATATTATTAAAAACCTAATCGAGTTTCAAGTGTATTTCAGATATTTTGTTGCAATTTTGTGATCTTCATAGCCTGCATGTATTGTTTCCATTACTCTGTAATCTGTGCACCAACAACTATGTGTGTATCAGTGATCGCGTTTCTATGTGTCACTTATTTTCAACAAATAAATCCACGAAAATCCTTAATACTGCACTTGGAATATTCCTCGAACATCACAAACATTTTAATACAGTTCCTTGATATTTTGCATGGCCGTTTAATGTATGCGATCCGAAATGAACTGTTTTATCCGGACAGACTTTAACGTGACTAATCTATGGGAAAATCATGTTTGTAACTAAATGTGAGAATGCAATTTCATAAAATACTCCGTACATTGTCATCAGCTATGTATTTTATTGTTAGTATTCTGACAAAATTACGTCCAAATTGGCGCCGAAACTAATTTTATAAGATAAAATTAATTTTCTCGTAAGAAAATCATTCGGCATAAACTATTGTGTTGTCGTATGGCACCAAAACGGTATATATGGACTTTTTTTCATGAAAGTTGCATCAGCAGATACACTTTACCGTGGAAATATGATGTAAATTGATGGAACAACTTGGCAGAGCCTTCAAGTTTTATGACTGCTATTTCCATATATTTTTTTAACGTTGGTTGTGTATTAAGAGTATTAGAAGTTATAACCCATCTCAGCAACGAAGGACACTTTATTGGATGACAGGAAGAACCACAAACTACGTAATGGTGGAACAATATAAGTACACCATTTACAGTGCCTGCCATCAACATTTCCGTAACTTGCTTCTGTGTACATTCGTATTGGCAGAAGTTCTGAAAGTAAAGCGCGTAAAAGAGATTTACGGATTTAACATTTCCATCAAAAGTCTGTGACAATAATTAGTTTTCCATAACCTGAACAGATTTAAAACTATTGTAACGTTTTTATTTTTTACTTACAAAACCTTAAATTTGTATGTGTTTTTCGTGCGAGTACAGCTCTTCGTCCCGCTGTTCTGTTGGTCGTCCTTTATGCTGATGTGCAACTCTAGTAATGTTTCAAGTAACCAACTATGGAAAGTAAATGCGCATTAGCGCCTAGGGCTCAATGTTCTTCGAAAAAGGATTTTTTCTAGTGAGATTAAAAACTGACTCATTTTACTCTGAAATAGAATAAAATGTGTGTTCATTTACTGTGTAACTGTTGAACTGAAGATAAGTGTGCCAAAGTTATACAGTTATATAAGGAAAAAAGTTAAGTTATTTGTATGACCACGAAGTGAAGAAAAAAATATTTTTAATCAGATACGAATAAAAATTCAAAATGTATCATGGGAGTGCAACATAATAATGGGAGAGTTCACAGGAATTGGAATCGTATCATGCAGGAATGGCCAATTATACTTCATGCCAACACCAAGTTTTCCTTCTCTATTTTTCGTGTATAAATGCTGTAAAAGTTGAACTCGTAATTGTTTCTAGCCAACGTCGTATTTATTGGTGTTATTATGACATAAATATATTAAATAGGCTGCATTTTAATGAGCAAAAATTCCCGGAATGACGAAGTTGTAAAACGAACATAATTTCTGGAGGCTCAGGATACCGAATCGTGAAGTTCTAAAAGACAACTTACCATCTTGAGGCTTCAGGAAGTGATTTAAAAAAGTGTGTCGAAGAGTTTGTGACGAGCAATAAACAATTCTCGAACAATGTACGTAATTGTCGGTCCGTTCGTACGCCGGTACGCATAGGCATGGTTCGTGCCAAACATGTGCAATCGCCCCTCTGTTGTAGGACGTTCTTCAGTTCGTTCGCCGCGCATACCAATAGCAACTCCAGAAGCGCAGGTTTCCTCAGTGACCAGAGCTGCTGACTTCATACGCCCGAGGTGAATGGGTGATCAGGCGATGCACGCGTGAAGGTTCCTGCTTGATCACACATTATATGCCGGTCGTTCCGTTTTTGTGGTGCAGACGTGCTGGAAATGTGCGATGTTCCCGTCGCAGAAAATATCCGAACGTTAACAAGAGCGCTCATTCTGCTTGCTGAATAATAAATAATTTCGTTCCAAACATCAGTAGTTCGTATGATGCCAAGGACCTTTACATTCTGTGAAAATCACAGCGCTTGTCTTTTACGCAACATTTATGCCCACCTTGTATGATATAGACTGTTCACGGCAAAGCGGCCACTTTTGAGGCTCCAGTTACTTTTTCTTTCCTGCCATTTGTTATCCTTTAACTTCCTTTTGAAACAAATATTGCAAAGTAAGTAATAAATACAGTTTATTCTCCTAGTGAGGATATATACAATACTTGCGGCTGACAACATAAATTAAAATGCACATAAAATAATGTTTTATCTCTCTTTGCATCAGAGGATGTTTCCTACAGCAACATGATATAAGCATCTTAGAAATAAGGAGTGTACTACTCTAGAAATTTAACATTTCATTGAAAATCAAGGGCATGCAATAAAGCAACTTTAATAGTTATTTCGATTATATTGTTTCCAGATATTTTCATGATAACTTTTTGATTTGTAACAAGGAAAAAAGGTATATATGATTATATATGTAAAAGCTAGCCATCAAAAGAAAAATTGTGTTTAAATATTTATATTCAAAATACTTCCACGTAATATACTGCTTGGTTTCGTTTAGCTTTCTGCCTTAAATTTTCAGTCTATAACTGTACCAAACATTTATATTCCTAGTCAGAAACTATTACGTGGATCAAAACGGAACGAACTGAACAAGCTGCAAGAATTTTTTAAATTAATTTATTTTAGTGAAAACTCTTTCTGCTATTATTTTTGCAATAAAATTTCATTATTTTTGGAAATTGAACGTTGTTTCTCTTTTTGTTAAAGTTGCAAAGTTCTTCTGTAAGCTAGAAACTGTGTTCGCATTCTCGAGGCAGTAGTAAGATTGTTGTTGCCTGTTTGCGACGCTGGTGCAAAGATTTTGGTGTTGATCTGTCCTGGTGTGTTTGCAGGTAAGGTCCTCCCACGATCTGTGCAGACGCACGAAGACGCCCTCAATGACGTTCGCGGAGACCGCAGAGTACGCCTTCAAGAGTGGGCCTCCCGCGCTACGACGTCTGTCCACCTTTTCCAGGTACGAAACTAAAAAAACTTACCTGCATGTACAGGATAGGATGTATCTAAAATAGACCGACGAACTTCGACAGCAGGTTAATCACGAAAAAATAAGGTGAAAACATACTTACGACCCAGGGACTGAAGTGAATCCTAAGGATGGCACACGTCTTTGGAATTGGACCTGAAACACTAGTATTTTACAAATATCGGAGAAAAAAGTCTCGATGGAACATTGTGTGTCTGGATAATGTGTAACCGAACAAAGATCTGTGAACATCACAACACCTCTCTGTCGCTGTCATCAAATTATTTCATGGAAGTAATCACGGTTACCGCCCTTATTTCGGCTTAAAATACATGACGCTCTAGTATATTTGGGACTTAAAAAAATGGATTATTAACCCATATGTCAAAATTAACATCACACATATTCCAGACACTCAGTGTTCCATCGCCATAAATTGTAATAATCTAGTGCTTCAGGTAAAACTTCAAAGATATGTACGGCCTTCTTTTGTCGTGATTAACCTGCAACCGAAGTTTTTCGGTCAAATTTAGATACATCCTATATGGTTTATCCGCTCTATGCTATACAGTTCAGCAAGGGAAACAATTAAAATATATTGATAAATTACGTAGAATATATGGATATGACTCAGAGTTTACAACATGGGAGAAAATTACAGGAAGAGCGAGTTATATATAATCACATATTCGCATCACATACCCTTAAGTTAATAAAAATAGATTCAGTTACACAACTAAGTACATGTCATTCAAGCGGAATTTTGGTATAAATACTCCAACTGGGCAAATTTTACTTCACACTTAGGTGCCACTCAAAAATGTAACAAACACAATTTCTTAGACACTTTAATCGGAGTCGGGAAAACCCTACCTAGGTAGTTGGCATATACCCAAAGGCACTAGGACATAGTTGGTATGTACCAAGACTCCTTAGTCTACACAAGAACGTGTTCGATGGTCATTGTAAACACAATAACATAACTCAATCTCGAAATATAAGTTTCGTCTTTGCAAAATATTGACAGCGAAAATTGCAGAAAAATGCAGACAAAAGCGAAATAAAGGCATTTAAGATGTTGACAATAATTATTCATATTAATTGGCATCGGATGCAATGATCATACTTGAGAGCGGTACAAAACTATCTGCATAGTCCTAATTTCATTCATTTTATATTCTATTCCAAAATGTGCACATTGTTTTCCTTACTTTTTTCAGTAGACTAAATTTAATCACAGTGCTTCTATTTATGTGAGTTCGACATGAAACCTGGTAACAATACAAATTAATTTCAAACGCATATATATGTATTTGTGAGGTATCTGGTGTTGAAATCATTTATTACCAAAATTTTACCCATACATGAATCATTTTACTTTATTTTTGAACTTTCAAAGAAATTAAAAGTGGAGAGTAGAAATACGCCTTAAAATTTTATGTATTTGGATTAATAGTTTGACTTTATTTCATGTTATTTTTTCAAGTAAAAGTTTTTAATATGGATTGGTAAAATTGGGCGAAGTGATATATTATTAACAATGCCAAAATTTTGTAGCAACGTAATTAGGTTTTCTTTATCATTGCTATCGGCTTACTTAATGCTGTGAAAGTTGCAACATAGTTTTAAAATGTTGCATATCTTTAAAGGTAGCCCTTAAGGTGACAACAATCTGTGCTCTAAAGATTACTGAACCCATATAATGCTTAGCATATGTCATTGAACGGGACCCTATGCAGTGACCATAAATTCTACAAAAATACTTTGTTAATTATTTTTAAGTTTTAGTTTGAAGCATTTGTTAATATTGTTGCTTAACTACATTGTTACAGTAATCAAAGGAATGCCTCAGAAATAATGAAACTAACAAATGCGCAAATTTACAGTAAATCTAAAACGATTGCTCATATAAATAATTTTTTTTTCTTTTTTGTACATGTCGTACATGTCGTACACACGAGTGCTGAACAACGTAAGACTGTCTCTAAACCTTATAATTGGGAAAATAAGGTACAGTCCTAACTTTCTTCTAAACATGTTTATCCTCTCATATCGCTGGAAAAAAAAAAAAAAAAAAAAAAAAAAAAGTAACCTTGGTACTGCCCCAGTCATACATTTCGCTAGGAAACAATACACCAATGCTAAGTGTAGCTTTCGAAGATTACAAGCCTGATAACACTTGTAATATTCTGTTATTTTTCAGGAAATTCGTGAACACAGCCTTGGTGGCAACATACTACAGTGCACTCTGCGTCTACATTGTTTTCATAGCAACGTCGGTCAAACAGGTAAAAGCTTGTAACTTAAATTCAAGATTTTTTGAATGTACGTTGCACAATACCGCCAGCTCAATGTTTTAAAGAAGTATAGCCAGTGTCAAAATATTTCTCTACCACGACTGGAATATGTTTTGGTGGAATCAACACTAGGTAGGTACCCATTGTGAGGTACGACAAACTACGTACCCACTGGCATAACGTATCTACTATACCTACTAGTTAAGTATAAGTTCTTCGTACCGACGGACATTTCGGCTTATCTTGCTGCCATCTCCGTTTCAAAATTAAAAGTTTTTCAATGATTATTCGCTCATCGGTAGTACTCGACGTATTTCTAGGATTAGCAACTTTTTTTTTAGGAAACAGCGAATTCTTTCTGCAATTTTACAAAGAATTCTTTAAAAACTAGCTGCCAATATTATTTATGCGACATTACAAGTATATTAGAGCAAAATCTACTAACATTTTAGAGTGGAATGTGTGAAAGTAATGTTGAATTTTAACTTACCTTCATGGTATTCTTCAAGTTTATTATAAACATGGAACCACGTATACAATTTTGTATGTATCATAAAACAATGTGTTATAAAAATGCATCTCTTTAGTTGTAGAGTTGGAAGAAAATCTTTGGCGCCTAGTTTCAAAAAAATATTTCTAAACAATACAAAAAAAAATACTGTGCGCAGACTATCATTATTTTCTTAAAATAATAAATTTCGAACAGGAAAAGGCATTCATATCGTTTCCTAAATTGAAATGAGTTTTGGCACTCGCGTTGCTGTTTGCTCGCAGGTTGCAGACTACTACTACCCGGAAGAAGTGCCTGCCTCCGACAAGATCAACATCCGCTTGTACATCCTGATGGTGATGCCGCTGCTGTTCGGACTGGCGCTCATCAGGAACCTCAAGTACCTCGTGCCGTTCTCGCTTATGGCCAACCTCTTCATCCTCGTCGGGTTCTGCATCACCCTGTACTACATGTTCACCGGCGAGCAGGCGGCCGGCAGCACGAAGCTCATTACCGACGACATCACCACGCTACCCGTCTTCTTCAGCACCGTCATATTCGCCATGGAAGGGATCGGCGTGGTCAGTATGCCCCTTCGAGTCCCTCAGGCAACGCTGATAACAAATTCTGGGTGATGGACACACACAAGAAAACTATAGTGAATGAAATTATATAGTATAGTCAATTTATGGTTACTTCCAACTTCTGATTCGACTGATCCCCTCCTTGTCCTGCAAGTCGGCTTTTATCCTCTTTCGACCCCCTCCTCTCCATGTGTCCATTCGTTGGCGGGGAGGGGGGGGGGAGAAAAGGGGTGAGGACCTGCGGCTACTTCCAAACGCTGTCAGCCCTTCTCCCGAGGCTAACTAGCGTTGTATCGGTGAAACTCATCTTACATCGGCATTTCTTCGGCGCGTGTCCAAGTTCTCACGCAATTTTGCTCGGGGTAGGGGAGGGGATCCACAGCACAATCTGGACATGTGTTAACTGCCTATTCGTCATCTGGGGCCGACCTGTCCTCGCAGCACCTGTTAATGGGCGGCATGTGTACTGGAGGCCCTACACTGGGTATCCTGGTTTAAGAGGGCGGAGGGTGTGACAGAGGTTGTGACAGTGGTGCTTCTAAATACTAACAATGCAGCAAGAATCAACATATATCTTATATATATATGTTCTATACCTTGTAACCAATATGTATGTGGCAAATTACTGTAGTAAAAAATCTTAACTGGAATTATTTAGCACATGTGTAAAACACGGTTCTAGATAAATTCTACTTCCAAACATTTTAATTTACCAATAAAATTTAAAAAATTGTTTCTGCAAATGTGTATTTTGGATTGTGCACTTCCTGCTACATCAGTAATTTTTATATTTTCTGAAACAAAGTTGTCTTACATATAACATCTCAGTCCCCCGCGTAATGCCAAAAACTGACACAACAAGCAGCATGGCTTCCACGTGTCAGAACAGCTGAGGTAGAGGGATACATTAGCAAAACAACAACAACGGCACTACTTTCTTATAACTATCACAAAACGGCCTTCTTATTTAACACTATCTGCCGGGAGGAAATAGCACTTTGCTTTTGTGGTCATGTCGCTGACATGAAGTCACTGATCACACATACCAACGCCCGACATCATTTCAGGCGGTACTAACAACACTGTAATTGCACTGTAGGATTGTGGAGCAAAATAAATGTCTTATAGAGTGTTGAGTCACGGTACATGAAATGGCTATGGTATGGACGCGTGTGGACCTAGCGGATTCATGGCGGACGGTGTATACCTGAGTATATTGTGTTGACAGTGAAATCTGGTTATGGAAGTGAAATATTCCGCGGTGGTTACTCTTGGCTTGGATTTGGATTCTCGATTTGTCATACTCTGTACCTATTATATATATATGTATATATATATATATATGGTCGTCAACGTGCAGAAACCGACTGTAGGTCATTTTAGTGGTATTTAAAAGCCGATCCGGGGACAACGGCTTCTGGCTGACGATGGAGGCCTGCTATAATGTCTAAGGCGAAGGTCGCGCATGATGGCCTTGTTGGATGTTCATCCCTCCTCTCCACTACACATCCCACGGCTGACCATTCGCAGCGACCGGTAACCTTAAACATTATTTTAATAAATATAATTTTAATAAACAAATTTATTTTTTAAAAACTCAAAATATTGTCTTGCTACCTTCGACCTCTAATAATAATTGCCCGTTTGCATAGAAAAATAAATGACGACAATGTGGCCAACAGATCATGTTTTTTTCTATTTATGTATTTGTTTTTATAATTAAAAAAATTAAAGCAAGTTTTATTGCCACGTCGTTTATGACGCACAATATCATTGGGGTATACCGATCCCCTCCATCGCTGACAAGTCACACTAAGAATTCGATATAGTAAAATAATTTTAAAAATATTTTTTATTTAAATATTTGTAAATAATTTTTAAAAATAATTTTACATATATTCTTTTGCTAGCTTAGCGAACATGAAGGAGGACTCGATGCTCACAACATAGTACAGTTATTCTCTGTGACTCTCAAACTGTGGTCAGCGAAAGTTCCTAATTGATTTGAGATGCCTTGTTATAAAACTCATTAACGCCGTTTGTTATATACTATTGTGTGATTTACCACATTATTTTCAGTGTTAAAGTATTAAATAAAGTTACACAATATTTTAGTTATTTTTAATTTCACTACTGCAAACATTTTTGACTTGGATGGAAGAGGCGTCAAGGAGGGCAGTCCGTAGTAGTTGGCAATCTACACCTGGTGGTCTGAGAACCACTGGAGTAGTGCGTAGTCTACGGACAACAGCGAGACCACTGTGGTGAATATATACCGTGACTATGTGTGATGAAGGTTTCGCCTACATCGCAGGCGCATAAAGCAAACTTCTAATATTTTACAGGAGCACTATTTGGGGTTACAAGATCCGCATGACTGATTTACCACTTAACATTTTCCTTAAACTCCCCTGCTTCTTCTATGCAGTTAAAAATACATTTCAATACTGTGACTACACGAAATTTGTACTTCAGTTGCTCCTGTGTGTTGCTGTACTTTTCATGTCAATAACGACACATGCAAACATATGGCACTGCAATTTCTTTGCCATATTATTTCTGACTTCAGAATGAATATAGTTTTGTAACCACAATCAGTTTAAAATTCGCGTGGCTCTACATATATTTGTGCTGTTGTGTATTTATTTAAAAGTCACTGTGTAATTTGATTTCAGGTGATGCCGTTGGAGAACACCATGAAAAATCCGGGCCACTTCCTCGGATGTCCTGGAGTCCTCAACATCGGCATGACTTGCGTGGTTCTTCTTTATGCCGTTATGGGGCTTTTCGGCTACTTGAAGTATGGCGAAGATATCAACGCAAGCATTTCACTCAACCTGCCGACAGAAGAAATGTGAGTGAATGAAAATTTTCGTAGGGGTTCATGATAGAAGGGCGAGTTTAATGAAAACCTTAACTTTTTAAATGTGATTTATTGACCATAAGTGGTATACAACTGTATAATTTGTCTATGTACTTTCCGTCTCGTTCAAAGTAAGTCCTCCAGCGTTTACAAAATGAATGAATTCCTCTAGAAAAAAATAATTTTTGTTGTCTGCGCAGTCAGTTGTGCACCGCCTGGTGTACGTCTTCATCCAAATGGAACGTATTTACTCCCATTGCCTTCTTGAGTGGCCCAGACATGTGGTAATCACCAAGGGCGAGGTCTGGTGAATATGTCGGATGTAGAAGACACTCGAAACACAGATCTTGAAAGGTCGCTACTTTTGCACGAACAGTATGGGGCTGAGAATTGTCATATTGCAAGATGACACTAGTAGACAACAATCCACGTCACTTTGACTTGATTGAGGGTCGAAAATGATCCCTGGGGAGATCTGAATACGAGTCACTGGTGACAGGGGCCATCTAGGCACATTGTGCTCCAAGGCTACGCCTCGCTTGTCCCAAAAGAGGGCCAGCAGAATATTCCCTGCAGATTTATGTGTCCGGAACTTCTTGGGTTTTGGTGACGAGGAATGACGTAATTCCTTGCACGCTATCTTTTTTTCCGGTTGATGGTAGTGGACCCAGGTTTCGTCCCCAGTATCAATTCCAGCAAGGAAATCACCTCTTTCTGCTTCAAAGCTCCGCAGAAGTTCTTCGCAGGCATCAACACGTAGTTTTTTTTTTATTCTGGAGTCAACTGTCGGGCCACCCACCTCGCCGACTCTTTTTGAAACTGGAGCACATCATGAATGTTGCGGTATACTGAGCCATGACTAATGTTCAGAATTTCTACAGTTTCATCCACCGTCACTCGGCGATTTTCCATCACTAAAGCTTCAACTGCTGCAGTAGTCTCCGGCGTCACAACTCGTTGTGCCTAACCCGGGCGAGGAGAGTCTGTTGCTGAAGTCACGCCATTTCTGAACTTCCTATTCCATTCGTAAACTTGATGCTGTGACAAACTTTCGTCCGTACTGAATAGTTATTCGTCAAAGAATTTCAATTGGTTTCACATCTATACTACTCAGAAAATGAATAGTAAAACGTTGTTCTTGGTCCATGTATGTCTGAAGTACAGCAGCCATCGTTAAACAGGTAGTGTGGTGGTGTTTACTTGTCTGCACTGTCCTGCCACCTGGAGAATGTTCCTTGAAGCATTTGTAACAGTACTGTCAACATACAGGATAGTGGCGCGCAATTTCGAATTTTTATTAAAATGTTAAGGTTTTCATTTAACTTGCCTTCGTAATATTGTGTAAATATGCCAGTGATTTCCTTTACGCAGTTGCGTATTTTTTCAAAGTTATAAATACGAAATGTATATTTTCTTTTGAAAAAAAAAATGTGTTTACTAGTATTATGCTTGCATCTGTTACAGCTTGGCGCAAGTTGTTAAGATTCTCATTGCTGCCGCCATTCTGTTTTCGTACGGCCTACAGTTCTTCGTCCCCAACGATATCATGTGGCCAGTGATAAAACCACACATAAGTAAAAATTGGAGGAACCTTACACAAAACGTCTTCAGGATAGCAATAGTCGTCTTGACAGGTACATAACTTAAGAGTTAGGAAAAAATTTAAATATAGTTTTTGGTTTGTAGCTCTGTCATTTACAATATATTCGATACCTTTGTCCTATGTAAAACTTATATTTTGACATAATTTTCAGGCAGCTTTAACGCAAATACGTCATNAGTAAAAATTGGAGGAACCTTGCACAAAACGTCTTCAGGATAGCAATAGTCGTCTTGACAGGTACATAACTTAAAAGGTAGGACAAAATTGAAATATAGTTTTTGGTTTCTAGCATTGTCATTTACAACCTATTCGATACCCTTGTCCTGTGTGAAACTTATATTTTGACATAATTTTCAGGCAGCTTTAACGCAAATACGTCATCTTGACGAAGACGAAACTGTACTTNAAAACTTATATTTTGACATAATTTTCAGGCAGCTTTAACGCAAATACGTCATCTTGACGAAGACGAAACTGTACTTACGTGAGAGTAGAAACGATGATTCAATTTACGGTATTAAAATTGTCTGTCGTATGGCGTAATGCATTAAGTGAATACCGAATGTTAATAACTGATACCGCTTCAGTAACTGAAACCTTCCACTTAGGTTCGCGCTGACGCAATGACAATTAAAATGGTGTTCGACAGTCTGCAGATTCTTCAGAACATGTTGTTCACCTGCCATTATTCGTTTACAGTTACAATAATGTCTTCCCTCCGCATGCCCCACGCCCTTGCAAACCAGAATCCTCGTCACTTAATTACAGGATCTCACCCACTACACACAGGCTATGATATGATTAAAAATCGCTGATAAAATATTATTCGTAAATTTTAAATACGTATNCTCACCCACTACACACAGGCTATGATATGATTAAAAATCGCTGATAAAATATTATTCGTAAATTTTAAATACGTATATGACAACAATGCAAGGTGACAAAATAAAAACTGTTCATTTTCTATGTTCTGGATTAATGTATATAACGAAATGTAGTTTAGTTCGAAAATCTATTTCACACAAGAATATACTCACAAAGTAAAATTCCGTTAAATATGAAATTGTTTGTGCATACATATGTAGGCGTATATACAGATTGTTGGGACACTCAGTGCCCAAAGTTCAGACATAGTTTCTTTGGATCAATAGTAACACAAAAGCCCTGTGTACTTATATCAGGAAATGTATTTTTATATCAAATAATTGCGTTCAAAGTGGCGGAGCACACCACTTGCAGGACATGCTTGGAGGACAAGTTGCACTGGTCGTAGGCACGCCGCACTAAATTATTAAATACGCTGCTTCACGCGCCTACTTCCTATGCAACTTGTCCTACACGCATGATCGCACCACCTTGATCTCCAGGCGTTGTACGCCGCGACTTTGAACAAAATTAAATGATATAAAAATACGTTTTTCCTGATATACGTTCGTAGGGATTGCTAAAGCTATGTTTGTTCTGACAAGATCCAGTAAATTGTACAGGACATCATTCCACGTATTCTACGTGTAGTGTTTTGATGGGTATACTGAAATAAATTATGGAATTCAAAATTTGTGTGCATGCTGCAGGTTAGTGCCACATTTTAACTACAATTTTAATAAAACGTATGTGTAGTATTTCCTCTGAATTAAATAATTAAATTTGCCTGGGCACCATGTTACCTTCCTAAATTAGAATACCACTTGCTAATGTGTATAAATGACGGTCACTTCAACGGCAGAGTTCGCTGAGGTAGGTACAACTTTTCGGACCAAGAAATTTCGGGTAAGCCATGAACGCGTGTGCCGAATTGGTTTTGGGTTAGCTCAGTAAGCAAGTCTTCCCAGATTAACCAACCAACAGTTTAAAAATTATTTTGAAAATATATATACATGGCCATAATGAAACTTGCTTCATGTGCCAATATTCAGAAGGCTCAAAAATATTAGAAAATACTTATGTTACTGGTCACCAAAAATTGCATTATTCTATATTTTTACCCAAAACCTTTCAACTTGTAGACATTTCCTTAGCTGTAAGTACTATTTCCTTGTATTAAAATTTTATATCGCACAGGTTTTGAATAATGTCATGTCAGAATGATATGCACAAATAAAATAAATTTGAACATTTAACAAGGGGTAACTGAAAGGTTATTTTTTAAATTCATTTTAAGGTATGCTTTGTAAAATTTATTTTAAAAAAAACATAGATTGGTAGAAATTTAAAATACGCAAAAATTTCCTTATTTTGGTTAATTTTTAAAAATTTGGGAAAACATTTAATAGCATGATTTTAAAGATTCTTGAAGTAACTCATGGTAACTTAGTTCAGAACGAGATTTTTTTTTGTTTTTTTTTTGTATTTCTCAAAAGCACTAAAACTCTGATTTTGATTGTCATTATGCACACAAATTACGTGGTCTAAAATTCGTATGCGAGGAAACAGTACTTGCAAGTAATTCCTGAAAGTTGAACAGTTTTGTGTTAAAATATATGACAATGAAATTTTTGGTAATCAGAAACCTTAAATGAGTATTTTCAACAATAGTCGTGGCGGTCTGGTGGTTCTAGCACCGGCCTTCCACCGCGGTTATCAGGATTCGTTTTGGAGTTGGTGTGGATGGAAAGGGGGCTACACCACACCCTTAGTTTCGCAAGTTGGGAAACGTGGCTGTCGTTGACGTTGGTCGGTGAGGTTTTTCTGTTTCTCAGGCGCAGCTTCAAAATAAATTCCGTCTCCACTCCATCCTAGGATCTCATTCAGTGCCGCGCTTGGGAGACGACGGTCTCTCATTGAAGGCCCCGTCAGTGCGTGTTATTGCCAACCAAAGCTGAACGCTCCATACTTTATTACTTTAATAATGGATTTTATTATTATTATTTCTAATATCATTTGGATTGGATTTGAAAAAAATGACAATAATTTTATTGATTGTAAATGCCTGATGTTTATTTTTAAAAAATGGTTAAGGGTTAAGACCTAACGCAGATATTCAGATTCAGTGAATTTACTTTACCGTGAACAGTCTTAAAGAAAATGTCCTTCATGGAGTGATTTGCACGCCATTACGCAGGCTGAATGAGTCTACTGTGTGCAGTTTTGTGCAGCTGTGATGAGTGCTCTTGAATGTTTCAGTGGCCATAGCGGCGGCGGTGCCGAACCTCGGGCCCATCATATCCCTGGTGGGCGCTGTGTGCTTCTCGACGCTGGGGCTGCTCTGCCCGGCGGTGATCGACACGGCGACCAACTGGGAGGTCGGCCTGGGCCGCTGGAACTGGGTGCTGTGGAAGAACCTCGCCATCATATTGTTCGCGCTGCTGGCCCTCTTCACGGGCGCCTACACCGCCATCATCGAGATCATCGAGAGCTACTGAGCCGGCCTCCGAGCCCAGCACTCGCTCCGACTACCTGCACGCTGCCCATGATTATGTACTTTATTCCGCACAAAGTGACGCTAAACGGGTCTGGGTTCGTCTCTCAGTTACCTTGTTAACATGTTTGTTCTCGTTCATTATTTACCTCGGTTGTGAAACTTTGTATATACTGGAAAAATTCTCGGCTTCATAAACCCGTAAGCCAAACCTCAAAGTTCTTTGCATATTCGAGTCTCTATCAACACTTTATCGACTGCTGCTGCTGCAGAGAGGATCCAGCTCTAGTCTACACGGGGTTGAATATGATTTGATCCTTTTTTTTGTTATAACTGGGCCAAGGAACGCTGGAAGTTATGTGCAATAATTGCGGCGTAATTGAAAAGTGATAAGAATTGCGAATTCTTTTTATTCTTGGCNGGAAGTTATGTGCAATAATTGCGGCGTAATTGAAAAGTGATAAGAATTGCGAATTCTTTTTATTCTTGGCTGTTTTCAAATGAACCCGCGGAGTTTTTCCAGTATCTAATATCAGGACCACAAAATGTCCATAAATGTGTCACAGAGAACGTATATTTTGTAACACATCGGTGAACAAAGCGTTTTCCACCATATATAGTGGTACAGAGCGCAGTTTTATTCTAATAACAACACATTAACTGTATTCAGTATTTTTATAAGAGACTGGCGAAATAAACCACATTAAAATTTAATTGAATTTGTTCCTATATACTTACATTTCTTGTAACTTTTTTTCTGCATACTCCAAGAGAAAAACAGGCAAAATAAAGCCAGAGTAAGAGTTAATATCAAGAATCGAACTATTACTGAGAGATGCCGTTGGTAGACCAACTTTATGACCAATGATATATTACGTTACCAGCACTCGTGTGTCGATATAACCTCAGAAAATGTCCAATACATAGATAAAGAAACACTAGAAGTAGTTTGTGACTGTCAAATAAAGGTATANCAGAAAATGTCCAATACATAGATAAAGAAACACTAGAAGTAGTTTGTGACTGCCAAATAAAGGTAAACGAATATATCCTAACATATTATATATTTAAGCTAGCATCAGAATATCACTCATTAAGGCTGTCTCCAAATAATTGTCCCACGAGTTAAATTTCCTTTTGGCAGTTATAATATTATCATAAATATTCTTGGTGTTACCAAAACTAAGATTGATCAGCAATGCTACTTTTCTAACCAAAAGACGCAAAGAATATATATTGATGAACTAATTTTTTAAGGTACAAACATAAACGTCTTCTCTGTTCAATTTACAAGTCATTTTGACCTCGAAACATAACATTTCTCACTACGTGATAAACGTGGACATCTTCGAACTTTTGGGACATGGTATAAAGTAATGCAGTTTGTGTAAGTTATTTCCTGTTTACAGTATTTTTTTTAAGTTTACAGCTATCCAAAGAGGCTGCAAGTTTGCAGATCGCTTTTGTAGCAGTTCACAACTGATTTAAAGCCTCTGGTATTCGCAGAATGTGTAAATTATTAAAGTTGTATCGATATGCAATGTATATAACGGCCACCAGAGTGCATTATTGGTTCCACGACGATTATAGTGATAGTGTTAAAATGTGTGTTCAGAACTTCAGGCAGTAAACCAACACAGCGACGGACTGCGATCGAGCACAGCGTATGCTTCGTAGACACGTTAGATAGCAATGAAAAGAGTAGCCGATTTTGATAGGATACGAAATTTGGGTCTCCATGAGGCCGGGTGAATGTATCGTACTATTAAACAAACTTGTGGGGTCCGATGTCACGGTAATCCGATGTTAGAGTAGAGTGGTGAGGTTTGGGCGGCTCTTAACGAGATCTTGAGAGCCGATCAGGTTGAAGCGAGGTGAGCATGGAGCAGCACCGGAATGTAAGGACGGGGAAAACGGGAGATCTCTGAGCAAACCCGCTGACCGTAGGCATCGTCCGGCATGATTCCACGTGAGAAAATCCTGTAGTGACCCCGTCGGGAATCGAACCTGGTTATCCTTGGTGGGAGACGAGCGCTATAGTCACTGCGCTCCGATGTTGGAACCAAAGGGTATACGTCACCCACAAACATTGTGAAGGTTCCGGTAATCCAAAGACTAACCCTTGGTATGAATCGCAATATAGTACAAGTATAATGCATTCAAATGACACCGGCGCATGCCACACGGACACAGTTACCGGTAACTCTACACACACCGTGTCTAGTAGACCAGTATCAGCCAGGACTACGGATCCACCGTTCTATGTGTAGCCTGCTGTTGACACCTGAGCAGAGAGGGCGGCGTTTGGAATGGCGGCATAACTGGGAGGCGTCGTATCGTGTTCAGCGAAGAATCTCGGTTCTGCATCTGAACGAATGACTATCTCGTGTGAGTATGGTCAATTTGAGGGAGAAGACACATCTTGCCAATGTTGTGGAGTGACGCACCTGCATTACTACTGGCATCACGGTGTGGGAATCCAAAGAGTATGACTAGAGGTGACTTCCTGTTATGATTGGGGGGACCATAGTCGTGCAGCGGTACGTCACTGGAATCCTACGCCCTTATGTTGTAACACGCGGTTCTGTTTGTGCACGACCTTTCGAAACCTGTGATGGAGGCCACTGACACGTTTACAAAACTAGAGAACCGTATCATCGTGCCCGAAAGGAATTCAAAAAATCAACAAAAAAAGCATAGAGCAACAAGAAATGTGAGTCCACCAAGCATCATTACATTTGTTAAAATTTTCAACAATATAAGTATACCACTCCTCTAGTGCACAACGGGAGCCAATTAAAAGAGGATTACGACAACATATACGTGGTGGGGCACGAAGAGTGGACTGGGCTACGAGGTAGATGATTTCTTCAGTCGACGAGTGACCAGGCTTTGGAAAAGTGTCTAGAGAAGGAGCTGACGGTGTGTCCTGGGACTGGTTGAGTTGCTTTCTATGTACTGGTTAACTCTGTTATTTTATATTTCTCTTCCTTCCGTCATTTAATCCTTCCAACGATAGGGCCCAGTTTATTAAGAAATATACATATAGTATGAATGTTTTGATAAAAACATATTAAAATACTGTAATTTGTATTATATTCTCCTTTTGATTCAAACTCTACCATCCCGTCCTAGACTTCCTAGCATGAGAACAAGATTGGAGTGCCAACGAAGGTGGAGCAGTGTCGGGATGTAAGGAGGGATGGGAGATCCCCGAGAAACCCCAGTGACCAGCGGCATCGTCTGGCACGATTCCCAAGTGCCAAAATTCGTGGCGACCCCGCCGGTAATCGAACCTCGTTCGCCTTGTTTGCAAAGAGCAAGAGAGAGCATAATATCATATATGAGGAAAACATAACAATGCACAGTGTTAATGTTTATGAGACACAGCGCTCTGGTAGAGTCTTTTAAGAAGACAATGCTCGTCCGCACACAGCACATCTGTGCGTGGGATGCCTCTGCGCCGCACTGGGACACTCTCGTGGCCAGCGAGTTCCCCAGATCTGCCGTCGGTAGAACGTGTGTTGAATCAGCCTTGACATCGGTTCCGACCGGGCACCGATCTGCAGGGTCCCGAGACCCAGTTACAGTAGTTGTGGGTCGACTTGCCTCAGGAGAGGATACAACCGTTGTACGACTCCCTTCTGAACCTAATCGGCCCATGTATGCAGGCCGAACTGTTCGCTGCATCCTTACTCACATGGGGCTGGCAGTATGCATATAATGCTAAATGTGTTGTCCATGTGATCTGATATTTTATTCATATCAATAAAGTCACATGACCTTTCAGAACGTACCGTCGTTTCACTTCCCCAATCCTTCTAGATGCTTGACTAATTTGTTTGTGAGTCTATATTCTGTGTATAACTCGACAAGAAATGTAGTGTAAGTATAACATAAATACTTAAAAATAATTTCGCAGATATTATCAAATGAGAACATTAATTTGTCAGACAACACATATTTAATACCTTAACTTCTGGTAAATCTCTGACACATTTAACTTGCAACAATTTTATTTTCAAAAGAGCCAATTTGCTTAGGACACAAAAAAAATGTATAAAGTTGGCGGAGGTATCTTAAGTATCAGTTTTAAAAGTTTTACTTGGCAAAAGTTACCAAAATGTTAAAAAAATATTTCTCTAAACTTTTTAAAATAGGCTGTAGTATGTTAAAAGTTTTAAATAGTTTCAAATATGTTATATTTGCACGTTATTAGCTACAATTATTCTCTTTTCTGGCATCGCTTTCCGTGGATTTGTTATAGGCAGACACATCCTTACAATAGATTAAAAAGTCATTATCAGTCATGTTACAAGCCTTTACTTCTATCTACTTGAGTGAAATTCTTCACTGACGTCACTGCTCTGTTTATATTTGCGGATTTATGGTGCAATATTATGCAGATAACCAATTGCAAATATTTCTAATTAATTAGTTTTTACACGTCTAAACTACGTGATTTTTTAATACAGTAATTTTGAAACGAAAGTGTTTCATTATTACTTAACAGCCTTCTTGACCTTGAGTCTCTGGCCAGAGTTTCAATAACTATACTGCCCAAGCAATGCTTAAACTGCAAACAACCTTTACAATGGATTCTGTCAAGTTCTGGTGTAAATAAATATTTACACTGTGAGCTGTGAATCTCGTGAATTTTGTCTGGAACACAAGTAAATAAAAATACGCGTAATTACAAAACATATTTAATAATATTAATAACAACACAAACTCTAGCTAAGACATCACATCTCATAATTAACAGAACACTAGACAATTAAAATAATTACATAAAAAATTTTCAACTTTCCACAGTAGGCCCTACACTTTCTTCACAAAAGTTATTTACATTTCTCGAGAGTTTTTACAAAATGTTGAACATATCTGTCGTAAATTAAGCTGATTTTCAATGTACGCTCTCATCAAGTTCTTCTCATTTGTGTGCTGGTTTTCCGGACAAAAATATATATTTGGAATTATAAAACATGCAACACATGGGAAAATATACACATTCGAGTTATCTGCGAAAGGTTTTTTGGCTCGTAAAAAGAATTCTCCAAATACATTTTACTGAGCCAGACTATTGGTACACTAAAATATTATCTTAATTACACTGACCGCATTACAAAAGAGAACTGAAACAACTGGAATTATAACATTTCTTGTAAAAGTACTATTACTTTTTCTGCTGCATCTCTTGTTCGTCGCTTGAGATGCCATCAGACGGTTATTGATTAGTATAGTAATAATGTTACAAATTTGCATGAAATAACTCAAGAGAGGGTTTTTAAAATCTAGACTAGGTTATAATAAATAATTTGTTTAAACAGGTATTTTTGCAAAACATATTTAGTATCGGCAGTTTACCCATACAGAGCTGCGTTACGAATTATCTTCCATAGTTATTTGTGAACCATTTTTTTACCTAATTGGTATAAATATAAAAAATCGCTTAAACATGTGGCTAACGATAAAATTGTATATCATTAAAACATTTTATGCAATTTTTTTTTCAGTTGATGTGCCAATATATTTTCGAATTGGTACACCTACGTTGGACTTTAAAAAAAAAAGGAAAAAATTTGACTCGATATTGATACCGGAATGAAGTCCTTTCAAAGAAGTACCTCATGAGGATATCTAAGAACACTGATAATAGGGAAAACCCATTGTAAACGCAAGATAGTTGGCACTCTTGAGCACTAACGAAAAAGCGTTCCCGGCTGAGGCAGCGATCTGTATAACTTCGCGCAGCACGGGCAATGCTGCATTCCGCGGAGTTGCTTCTGATTAAGGCAATAAAGGGCGGACAATGCCAGCTGACTGCAGCGAGACGCCAACATTGAACTCATTTGCCACCGTAACTGCCAAAAACACGCGACTAGGCCTCATGATCGTCACGTTTCACATGAAAACATACTCTGAAACACGTTAGTATGCTGCACACCTCGAAAACAGTTTTGCACCACAGGTATTTCTGAGAGAAAGTATGGTATGAAAATACCACGCTAGTCTTGACGAATGAATTTTTTTAATGCACCTACTAACCCAGCGAACATTCGTCACGTGCAACTAATTACAGGCGGTGCGAATTTTTTTGTATACATATCAGAGTTTTAAATACTAGAATTGTATTCACAGGTTAACCGAAATAATCGTTTAAATAAAGCGGTTTTTTGTCTTTAGGAGACCAAACGTAGACAAGCGTTCACGCCACTGTTTAATCACATAATTGACGTTGGTCAATGTTTGAGAACTTGTGCTAAAGAGAGGAAGGGGGATCAGTCCACCTCGTCAATAGTGTGTTGCTGACGAGGAGCGAACGCGGAAGCTGGCAGTGTCGAGACGAGCGACTGTAAGAGGATGGTCGAGCGGGGAGAGCGTTGTCGCAGAGTAGGTAAGTATACAGAGACAAAATGGCGTTGGCGTTCTCTGATTGTCTGCGCTAGGTTATGGGAACGGGTCTAGTGACCATCTTGGCTACTGCGTACTGTGAAAGGTTCCCTGTTTGCTGGGCTGGCGGCTCGCGGGTAGGTTTGCCAGGCGCAGATCGGCGACCGGCGTTCCGGCATGTTCCTGGCCAGTGGCGCCATATTTCGGTCGTTTCACCTCTGTTTTCTTAACCCTTTCAGACCCACTTTAATTTACAGTTTCTCGTGTCGCAAACAAAAAAAAATGTCGTGAAGCGTGCTGCACTCAAGTCGACACAACACTTGTTTCGTTGTCACAGCCAATTAGCTGTAGGCTGGACGTTCGGCTGCAGTTATATGAACCAATCATGAGCCAGACCAGTAAGACGGCTTGTGAATCATTCACCCACATGTGAGATCATTTGTGCAGTACAGACCGAAAAATTGCCCACACGTGCGTAATGTACGCGAATGTGCGCGCTGGGTCTGAATGGGTTAACTACTCCGCGGTGCTACGCAGACCACCGCCACTGGAACTGAGGGGGTCCCGGGGGTCAGTGCACTGGCTCCTCCTTCTCCTCGGTAGACTCCGCCTCCAGCTCCAGCTTGTAGTCGTGGAGCTCCCGCTCGCACAGCACTTTGGTCTCCAGCGACCCGGCGTCCCCGTTGCGCAGCGAGGGCAGCGTGTCGGCGCACGATTCTGCACACACACGTAACATACACTACATACATACCATAGGCTACTCACGGTTGGCTGAGGACTTTTGAAATTAACCTTTGGAAAATCTCACTGCCTCTACCCGCACACATTTCAACTGTCGCACTGACTGCCATGCGCCCAGTATAGTTTTGTAACGACGAAGAGAAAGTAGTTCCATTTATTAGGCTAACCTTGAGTTTAAAGTGCTAGGTAAACACTTGTCAGTACTGAAATATTTTTTTCCTTTGTTTTTTGTGTATGTAAGTTTCAGAATAAGTAAATTAGTTATATATTTATTTTCCTAACACCTGCAATATTTCACTTGCCTGCCACACGAATAAAGTGATCAGACACACGACAATGTTAATTTTACACATGGTGGAAGAATACAGTGTGCATGCACGTAGCCCTTAAGCATGTCTTTTAAATGTGCCCCGCTTACCTTGAACATCCTGTATAGTCTATTCGCAATGTCTTTGAACTTTTTGGATCGAACCTTTGAAATATCACCCTATGTATGGTTTGTTTAGTTGTTTCATAAACATGTAATTTATCGCAAGCGTTTTGTACTTCTGTTGGCATAAAAGTATCTTATATTCAGCGGCGTGTGGTGTAAAGTTGCAAGGTAAGCTGTGTTTTCCTTTGTTTTATACCTAAATCATCTGCTAGTTTACATATCGCCCACATAAACATATCAGTGTAATAGACACGACAGCACGTGTGTAGTGGGTGCCTCGCCGCTGTCTCGTGAGTGGCAGTAACGCATTCAGTTTATCCCGGCCACACTCGTGTTACTGGCTCCTGCTGCGTCCGCCGAATGCGTACAGCACTGAGCCAGCACCCGCTTACCTTGCAGCACTTCACCACACGCCACTGCTTATATTTGGCTCAACTGAACATTTACATATATTTCATATATGAATTATAATATTTAAGTTGTAATTAATACTAATAAAACAGAGATAAAATGGGCGTGTTTCTAATGCCTAGTAATAAATAGTTACTAGACAAAATATTATTGTAACTGAGTGCCTATAAATGCTGTGCGCTATCTGTATGGTGTAATTTTCTAGTCTTGGTTAAGCTTTGTTTTGCATGAGGTGGAGGAATAGCCTGACAATACAATTTTTCCAGGGCTGCTGAAAAGTTGGAAGTAGCCACAAATGGACTATCTAAATTTATAACAGGGTCAGTTGAGCACTTCCAAATTAACTTCCGAAAAAACTTATCAGAATCCTAACATATTTAAAACCATCCAGACACTATTTAATTTATAACCTCAGGTATTGCAAATAAAAAAAATTCTCATCCTTTAATCTCACACAATGTTTTGTTATAACAACAAATCAGCTGTAAGTTTTGTATTCCGCTGTAGAAATAAGAACCATTCGTATCATAGAACAGTAACACAGTTTACAAATCAATTATCGCATCGGAGATCAATGGGTATTAAGCCTCGCAGTGCACAGTACAGGCCAAAAATCATTTTTGTGTACTTTATGTGAGCAGTTGTATACACTGGGTCCGAACGGGTTAATGTAAACATTAATTGTAGCACTTTCACTAACGTTGGCAGCGGAATTGAAGTATTCGCGTTAATTGAGCCTTCGGAAATAATTAATTTAAATTCTGTAGCCACTGAAACTGCTGATATTTTTTAAATATAAGATTTGTAAGATTTGATTTAACAGTAACTGACACTCACTGAAATAAAAATTTGGGCATCCTATAGAAATAATTTTGTAACGGTGGAAGTTGGAAAATATACAGATCAATGCAGCATTCTATTAAAGTTTCGTACGATGGCGCGTACACAGATGGCGTATGAGTGCGCTCTGTGATACCATATGATTCGAGATAACACCAGCGACGCATAGTACGTTGTGCGGGGTGGCAATCCATCCATTTTGCAACAGTACGATCTGGACAAGGGACTGACTTACCGAGGAGAACTTCTGTAATCTCGTCGTCGGAATCAGCGAAGTTGGCTCCGCTCAGGTCGTTTCCGTAGAGGAAGGCCTTGATGCTCGGCTGCGCGTTGAGGAAGACGAGGGTCTGCTCGAGGACCTTGAAGTGCTTCACTATCATCTTGAGCCCCTGAAGGAAACGGAAACCTTCATCACACACTGCTCTGCACCTGAACATCACACGTGCATGACACAGCGAGCTGCGATACAACGAGAGGCGTGGTGTCTCTGACTAGATACCTGCATGGTGCTTCCTAATTTCAATCGGAATTTCTGCACTTGGAATCGTCCAAGAATATGGGAAAGTTGTTACACCTGCTTAAAAAAAATATTTTTAAACTCTGATGTTACAGGAACAACAAATATAATAGCTGATCGACATTTAAAAAAAAACAAATTGTAATATTACCTAGTACTATTCATTCTCTGATTATTCTTCAATTTTTAACATTCTTTCAATTAAATAATAGCTTGTGACATAACCCTCCTATCTGCGTGTCTGTGTGTCTTCTTGAAAACTTCTGAACCAATGCGCTGAGTTATGGTCACCCAGCTTATATAGTTTCTCGATTATGCTGGCTGCCCATTATCGAAATGTTGATTTTCCAGAATTTTCAGATACTCTTCATATCGCGTGAAATATGCAATATACTTGGACCAAGATTGATATGGGCGCTTAGTTCANGAATTTTCAGATACTCTTCATATCGCGTGAAATATGCAATATACTTGGACCAAGATTGATATGGGCGCTTAGTTCAGAAAACCAAAACCTTACTTGTTCACCATTTTAAAAGACGTCCTATTCCCGTGAAATTGCTATGCGACCTGAACTATCATGATTTAAGTGTATAAAACTATTTTTTAGAATCGCATAGGTATAAATATTTAAAATATGTATGCCGTGTCTCAAACATTAGATATATTTCATCAAAACTTGGTACGGTGGTAGTATTTATTACGAATATAAAATTTACTCATTTAAAATAACTTTTACTTTATCATTTTGTAAGTTAAAGCAGCCTAAAGAGACAATTCTTGTAAATTATATTGCACGAACTACTCAACCGATTCCCGTAAACCTTAATACATAGAGGACAAAAAAGTAATGTAGCAGCAATTTCGATGATTGTTTACTGCCAATATACAAAGTTAAGTAAAAATATATTACATACTTTCGTAGATATCGCCCACATCACTAATATAATTTTTTAGCAACCATTTTGAAAAAAAAATTGTGCCCTACTTTTAAAAAATACACTGATTATTATGGCCTGCCACAGTACATTTTCGCCAAATTTTGTAAGAATGGGTTGATTGTTTCCCGATAGACGTGATAAAATCATTTTTAATGGTAGGGCTGTCTTACAAAATGGCAGAGTAATTAAGCTCTGCATAGCCAAATTAAATGGTTTTATCAAGTACTGCCAACATACAAAGTTAAGTTTAAATTTGTTTCGTTAATAAAATATACTGAGCTAAAATATTTATATAGCAACCATTTTGAAAATAAGTGCCTGACCTACATAAAACATACCAGTTTTACCACCTGCTCCAGTACTATTTGTTTGCAAAACTTGGAAGGAATTTGTCAATTGTTTCCCGAGATATGTCAAAACAACTTTATTTTCTCGCATAGCGCAATCTTACAAATTTGCGGACAAAAGATACTCCATGTATATGGAGTTGGTAGTTGTAATATCTACTGTCAGCATACAAAGTTTAGTAGAAATTTATTTCATGGTTTCGACGATATAGCATTATAAGCTAAAATTGCTATATGGCGCCCATTTTAAAAATAAGTGTCTGACCTAATTAAACATACCAGTTTAACCACCTGCTCCAGTACTATTTGTTTGCAAAATTTGGAAGGAATCTGTCAATTCTTTCCCGAGATATGACATAAAAACATCATTTTATTCGCATGGTGCTATCTTAAAAANTGGAAGGAATCTGTCAATTCTTTCCCGAGATATGACATAAAAACATCATTTTATTCGCATGGTGCTATCTTAAAAATGGCGGACAAAAGATGCTTTGTGTAAATACAGTTGATAGTTGTTGTATTAATTGCCAGCATACAAAGTTATNAAAAATGGCGGACAAAAGATGCTTTGTGTAAATACAGTTGATAGTTGTTGTATTAATTGCCAGCATACAAAGTTATGATGGATTGATTACATAGTTTCCAAGATATAACATTCTAAACTAAAATGGCTATGTGATCTCCATTTTGAAAATAAGTGCATGACATGTTTAAAACATACCACTTAACATAATCTGCATAATTACTACTTGTTTGCCAAATTTAGTACAAATTGGTCATTTCTTTCTTGAGATATGACATAAAAACTTCATTTTATTGGCATGGGAACACTATCTTACATCATGGTGGGCAAAAGATGCTTCATGTAGATACAGTTGATAGTTGTAATGTTTAATGCCAGCATACAAAGTAATGATGGAATTTATTACATAGTTTCCAAGATATAACATTCTAAACTAAAATGGCTATATTGCCGCCATTTTGAAAATAAGTGTATGATATAATTAAAAGATACCACTTAACATTATCCTCAACAGTACTACTTGTTTGCCAAATTTAGTAGGAATAGGTTAATTATTTACCAAGTTATGACATCATACTTTATTTATTCGTATGGTGCTAACTTCCAAAATGGCCTAGAAAAGTATTTATTTGTTGACATATATGATGCTTACAATAGATACTTTCAGTATACAATATTTGGTCAAATTGGTTAAATGGTATGACAGATATACACTGGAGAGCCAAAAAAAACTGATATAGGTGTGCGTATGCAAATAACAGAGGTATGAAACCAATCAAAGTAACACGATGCGGTCGGCAGCGCCTATATAAGACAATAAGCGCCTGGCAAAGTTGCTAGATCGGTTACTGCTGCCACAATGGCAGATTATCAAGATTTCAGTGAGTTTGAACATGGTGTTATAGTCGGCGTACGAGAGATGGGACATAGCATCTCCGATGTAGCGATAAAATTTGGATTTTCGCGTACGACCATTTCACGAGTGTACCGTGAATATCGGGAATCCGGAAAATATCAAATCTTCGACATCGCTGCGGCCGGAAAAGATCGTGAACGAACGGGACGAACGACGACTGACGAGAATCATTAAACGTGACAGACGTGCAACCCTTTCTCAAATTGGCACAGATTTCAATGCTGGGGCATCAACAAGTGCCAGCGTGCGAACTATTCAACGGACCATCATTGATATGGGCTTTCGGAGCCGAATGCCCACTCGTGTACCGTTGTTGACTGCACGACACAAAGCTTTACGCCTCACCTGGGCCCACCAACACCGCCATTGAACTGTTGATGACTGGATACACGTTGCCTGGTCTGACGAGTCTCATTTCCAATTGTATCGGGCGGATGGACGTGTACGGGTATGGAGACATCCTCATGAATCCATGGACCCTACATGTCAACAGAGGACTGTTCAAGCTGGTGGAGGCTCTGTCATGGTAAGGGGCGTGTGCAGTTGGCGTGAAATGAGACCCCTCATACGTCTAGAGTAAACATAAACTTATGTATTTTTTATTCATAGGTGAGTTGATGGGAATGCTGAGTCGAGAAAAATGAACTATCCCAACATAAAAAATTTGTGAAAACTGAAAAGTGTGCTGAAGATATTTTTAATAGGCGCCACGGGACCGGTTTGCAAAAAGGGAAAGGTGCTGTGAAAAGATTTTATGTAAAACTGGTATAACATTTTCCTAAGATTGCTTCTACACGCATCCTCACAACAGTACAGTGACTAGTGTTAATTATCTTAGTCAAATAGATCCAAGAGGCATTATATGTTGGAAGATGTTTGCTATTAATGAGCTTGTTGCTACTTCCAATTCTGTTATTTCTATTTCCCCGTCTCCATTATCGTATTCTCGTCGTAGGTTTAAGTTTGAGCTAGGAAATGCGATTTGGATATTTAGAAAGTTGGTTGGTACTAGTGGTGATGTTCGTGTATTAGCTCATGTACAGTATGTGTATTGTGCTTAATAANTTTAGAAAGTTGGTTGGTACTAGTGGTGATGTTCGTGTATTAGCTCATGTACAGTATGTGTATTGTGCTTAATAAAAATGTATTATGCAACAAGTAGTTTCGTCAAATTTAATCGAGTCAAAAACGATTTTATTTCGGTTTTTATGTACATCTGCACCAAAACTATACAAAGTCAAGTAACGGCATTTGTTTGATGGGAAGACCCCACAGGACGTCATGTGCTCGTTCATGCTAGAGGACTGCAAAATGCGTGCCGCTACCACGTTATTCTCCTCAATTCTCTATACAGTAATGGCGGTGTTATTTGTTAACTTGCCACTGTCACAGAAAAATACAATTTTACCTTCTGACCAGGTTACAAATGATTGGGGTATTTTGGCTTTAAATGTTTGTTGTTTGCTTCGAATACGCCGGGGAGATTCAAATAAACTCCGAGTCAACAACTTTAGTTAGTTCACGGTAAGTGTAGAGGCCTTGTGGCCTAAGCACACTGACCCGCAATCCATGAGAATAATTGGATTAGGGAACCTCTTACTAGTTGAGGGTTATAGTTGGTTACTACAAACGTTGCGTTGACCATTTGGTGTAATTTTCTTGACTCGGTTAATCTTTGTTTGCCTGAAGCTGAGTAATATCCTGGAATTATAACTTTAGCAGGGCTTTAGAAAAGTTGGAAGTAACAGTGAATTGACTATAAAACCGAATTCCCAATCCTCGCGAAATACATTTCGTATGACAGTCCTCGCTAAACTTATTCTTGCAACTATTGATTTTTCCCAAGCACGTCCTCGGAAGGTATAAAAATGTTTTTCTCGCACGACAAACACAGAGCACTGAAGTACTTGTTACTCGCAGTGAGTTTTTAAGTGCTCTAAAGATTTCTTAGACACCGCAGTAACAGACAATACTAATTCCTCTCAGAATGCACATCATATAATAGTGTAGTTTTGAAACTACTTTGATTGCTTAATACAGAAGTAACTTTATCATGCATTAGGATTTGAAAGCACGTATTAACAACTGTGGAACGCTGTTATTACGGCAAAATTGAAGTTCTTACGGAATGGAGATCATTATTTATTGTTTCAGCTTTGGTTTTGTGTTGTATTGCAGAATATGACCAAAAAAATGTTCGCGGTGTGTAGGGAATTCGTATGAAAGCCACTTCAAATTCCTAATACTGAAATCTTTGTAACTATCATTTGGATTTAAATTGCTCTTATCTAACATGGCATTCCATACTGACACGAACTTCATATGTTTACAAAATGCACATAATATGATTTGACTCTTGGGATGGAGAAATACTGCACTTGCTTGTCGTTACAACTAATGTAGACTCAATGTGTATCTTTAGCTTACTTTGTTTTAAAAGCCGCTGCAAAATGGAACTTAATTTTTTTTTTCGTTTTTATAAGCGTGGTTTTCATCGATCTCTCATCAATGGCGTGTGACTTCAGCTATCATACTCAGGGAAATCTAAGAAAAATACATCTTAAATCATGGACACCGAAACCGAACGAGTTGGTGCAGGAGGTAAATATCTGGACTCGCATTCGGGAATTTCTGGGTTTTAATCCCGGTCCGGCTACCCTGAATTATGGGATGTGTCCCTTAAACAAGCCATTGCTGATTCTCTCTTCTTTCCTGATATACTTAGTAATACTTGCGCCTCAAATGACCTCACTGTCGACGAGACGTTTAGTCCAAACTAAAATTAAAAACAAAAAATATATTGGAAAACCGAAATAGATTTTTTACCATATTATGACTAGATGCCACTTATCACCCTTGCTTTTTTTCTGTAATACCGCAATACTTACAACTAAAGAACCACACGTTCCAAATTATTTAGGTAACTCAATAAATAAATACAGGCAAAAATATAGATTGTACAATAATGTTAAAATTTTTATTAGATTTTAGTAATTTATAGCACAAATGTTCATTTCCAATTGAGTTTTTTTGCGGTAAATGTATTTAATCTATAATATGAATAATAATACTATAACATTTAATTAATTAAAACACCTCAGTGGCAGTGAAAGATTTTGTCGGAGCTTAACAGCTGAGGTCTTCAACGCCGATGAGGGAGACCTGTGGTGCATATGGAGCATCAACGTAATGCAATGGTGGGAGAAACGGGAGTACCCCGAGAAAACCCACNGGGAGACCTGTGGTGCATATGGAGCATCAACGTAATGCAATGGTGGGAGAAACGGGAGTACCCCGAGAAAACCCACCGGTCAGCGGATTATGCTTATTAGAATACACAGAAGTTTACTATACAGACATAGCCGAGACAGCTCTTTATAGTTGCAAGTTAATGAATGTGTATTATAACCAGACGTTTTGCTCGAGTTATAGATAAACTTACTTCTTGTTCGGAAAAATGTTGTATGGTGAGCTGTGATTATGTTTAAGTGTGGTAGCNCGAGTTATAGATAAACTTACTTCTTGTTCGGAAAAATGTTGTATGGTGAGCTGTGATTATGTTTAAGTGTGGTAGCTTTCAAGAATTTTAATGGAAGATTTTTATAGCAGAGAGTTGCATGCACATATGAAAATTATTTTATATTTTCTGAGAAAATTATTATTTTACAAAAGTAACCTTATTTTTGCTGTATAATTGTTTACTGAAATTAAAACCACATTAATTCATTAGTTTATTATGTGAATGGTTATTTGACAGGACGACATGACACAAGCATTCTTGGGGAGCAGAAACTCTCTTGAGAAACTTTACCGCAGCACGGCATTGTCCACCACTTTGATTAGAAACTAGGCCACTCAAGTAAGAGACGAGATTTCTTGCTTACTAATCCAAGTATAACTATATTTCCCATCTGAGTTGACGCAAGTATAAAACGAACGTCAGTGTCTAAAAACAGTGCCAATTTTCTTTAAAAAAAAATAATTCCTAAGGAAAAGTAATAAAAAAGGTAATGACATCGTACACAGGCACTAAGTGAAACAAAAAAAAANAAAAAATAATTCCTAAGGAAAAGTAATAAAAAAGGTAATGACATCGTACACAGGCACTAAGTGAAACAAAAAAAAAATTCCACGCTTTTTTTTACATAATTTATATATTGTCCAACCTACAAATAGTCGTCAGCGCTTTAGGANCAAAAAAAAATTCCACGCTTTTTTTTACATAATTTATATATTGTCCAACCTACAAATAGTCGTCAGCGCTTTAGGATGATTTTATTACTCAGTGTTTACAGATACATTCGAAATTCAAACTTTCTTTCCTGATTGGCTGGAAGCGAGGTCCTCACAGAAACAGAAGGCGCTCACATCAGTGTGTAAATAGGAAGTGTGTATCCAAATCATCGATCCATAAGCAGACGACCAACCGCATACACACCGCGTGTAACTAAAATCGACAAGAGCAATTCTTGGCAGAATTTAGCCGCAATAGGCGTTCGAATTTCTAACACGTATTTATATTTGGAAAACGCATTATTTGTTAATGTTATTAGGAATCGTGTTTATTAATTAAATTCTCAATAACAAAATTCACTGCTATGATATTACAGTTTTGAAGAATAAAATGGCGAAAGGTTGCTGCGCTAAGTGAGGTTAGGTTACATNGCGAAAGGTTGCTGCGCTAAGTGAGGTTAGGTTACATTTGGTTACCAATTTCATAGAAATGTTTAAGCGTTTTCGTGATTTTTCATTGGCTTAAATTAAGAAATATCACGGCGACACGTGGTACATATTAAGGGGCCTCCCTAGTTACCGCACGGGTCTCAATGAAAGCAGTTGCGACTATAATTATTTTAAAAAAACTATGAAATTTTTTATGTAAATATTTTTTTAGTACAGAAATGAAAGTGGATATTTTGTTGCACATTAANTTTGGTTACCAATTTCATAGAAATGTTTAAGCGTTTTCGTGATTTTTCATTGGCTTAAATTAAGAAATATCACGGCAACACGTGGTACATATTAAGGGGCCTCCCTAGTTACCGCACGGGTCTCAATGAAAGCAGTTGCGACTATAATTATTTAAAAAAAACTATGAAATTTTTTATGTAAATATTTTTTTAGTACAGAAATGAAAGTGGATATTTTGTTGCACATTAATTAATTTTATGTGGTCATTGAAAAGTGTTAAAGTCAGAAAAAATAACTGTTAGTATCCCTCTGTTTTCAGTATTAATTGTTTTGTAAAACAGTTTTTTTTAACTATAGAGACAATGTTGTATTATTTTCTGAACAGGATTGCCGTATTAAAACCCGGTGGTCAACGCTTAAAATTCTAACTAAACAGAATGCACGCGAAGCTTTTTTATGCTATTTCTCATTGTCGTCGCAATGCTTCCTTAAGACCTAACGTGGCCTTGATGCATTAAAAAATATTTTATTGGGTATTAGCGATGAAGTGAGCACTTTCTAAAGCTCTTTCGTTTGGAATAATAGTCAATAAATATATTTTACCTTAGCCTTAGACGTTAAAGTCCTAGTGCTAGGGAATATTCACACTGTGTTTATTACTTACATGACAATATTAATTTTAAATGGTGGGTTAAGGGATGAAAAATGGCTGAAAGGGAAAAGTAACTAGAGCGTCAAAACTGCTCACTTAACCGCGAATAGCCGACTGGGGAGGCTCCTTAATGCACGACCTGACGGCTCACCTGCGCGGCGCTGTAGTCGATGCCCCGGAAGTTGATGCAGTTGAGCACGACGGGCAGCCGGCCGCGACCCTGGCGTGCGGCGACGAGCCCCAGCTCCGTCTTGAGGTAGTCCATGGCCGGGTAGAGCAGCCCCATGTCCGGCGTCACCAGCACGTACTGCGCGCCTTGCTGCGTCTGCAAGCATACGTCGCGCGCCCTCAGGTCTGTCGCCATACCTCCCTTCTCTCCGCCTCCTCCTCCTCGCACCGCGCTCGTCCTGATGCTACACGTTGTTCACGGCCAGCTGAGCGCTTTTGGAAAGCGTCACTTCCCTTAACGGGCACACCGACTGGCATGTGCCCAGTTAAGTTGGCAACGACGCAGGGGAAGTAGTTCCATGTCTTAACCTCAAATTAAAAAGTATTACGTAAACATTTGTGAATTGTGAAATGTTTTCTTGTGTTACATTTTTCTTTTAATGCACATAAGTGTAAGAATACGCTAATTTGTAAAATATTTACTTGTCTAATAATTTCACACGTTCACGTCGTCTACGCATGAACAAAGTCATTGGGCCGATGGCTATGTTTACATACAGCGGAAGGATACAAAATTAGGAGAAAAGTAGATCTTAAGCAGGGCTTTTAAAAGTGCTCAGTTAACTGTGAACATTGTATACAAACATAAATCAAGCATACAAGCAGGGCCGTCCTTAGGGGTGAGCGACAAGTACGGCCGCAAAGGGCCCTCGCGCCCGGGAAATAACAATTTTTATTACTTAATAAATATATTAGGATATTTAGCATTCGTTTGGTTGTGAGTTAAATATTTCAGGAAACATCTTTGTTTATAAAATGTAAAATGTTTTGTCAGTATAATATTAGGCGCGAGGAGGGGGCACTCGAGAACAGAGCAAATTGTTTGAAAGGCGATTGCGTTTGGCGAAGGGGGGATTAACTTGTTTGGGAGGGAAGTGCCTCTCAGAAGTTTATTTTACCTGGTCTAGCTTTCGCTAGGGACTGCACTGCTTGCAAATTTGCTTTGCCTTGAATTCAGCTTTAATGGATTTAACTAGTCTCCGCTTGGAAAGCCTATGCGGCAAGCACCGGTGATTATGACAGGCTTGCTCAACCAGACGAAATCTAGTGGAAAGGCAAGCTTGCCATAAGTTTGCGTGATGTATGTGTCATGTCCCACGCATACTTGATAGAGGCCACGGCGCCTTCTTGTTATAGACGAGCGCCGTGTTACTTGGCGGTAAACAGCAGCCTTGCCCGAGACTCAGATTGAGCTTCAACAACGGTCCATCTAACTTTCGTTTTCTCTAAACGCCAAGAAAAACGAAAAATCGTAAAGGAAGTGAGGCAAAAACAAATGAGGCAAAAGATGTTACGCTTAACGCAGCTAGACAAAACCTTTTAGCAAAAAAAAAAAAACCTTATTTCGCACTACTCAAAATGCTCTCAAAGTTGTGAAAACCTCCGTTTACGATATTAAGTCTCCCAGTTGAAAACACAACCAGGTAACCATGTTACGCGAGTGGTAACTTTGGCGTTTCGGCGAAAATAATGTGCTGTTTCTGTGATCTTCAGGCATTCTGCTATTTAAAACCACAACAGTTACGATAAGTTTAACACGTGTTTACACGGGTTTTGATTTAGGCTAATTCTATAGGTAACACTTTCGAGTTAAATTCTTACCCAGGCAAACAAATAGCAGTTGCATGTCCTTACAAAACGTAGCATTCTTATGCCCACCGTTCAGAAAATTAGGTGTCCCATACTGTTATCATAAAAATCTTAGAAACCCTGGGCTGAAATCAAACTTTTACGATGTACTTAAATTATCACTTTTATGCTAGCTCAAAGTATTTGCCTTGGTTTAGTACTAGTACCCTGAGGTGAATACTTACCGAGAAAAACAGCTGTAAAAATTTTAATAGTGTGGTTGTGTACCTATCAACTATGCAACATCTCAAAAAGGCGTTTTACTTTTTATTAAAGGTGATGGTATTCCCACGAAACTGCCACAAACGTCAGGTTACAGTTCTTGGCATCATTAATCTGTTTACGAATTTGGTTTGATCATAAGTAACACTAATCATTTTTTCAAAATGTTATGTGAAAACGAGGATTTTCAAGGATATGGACCTGCATTCCTTACTAAGTATTACGGGTCATAAATCAAGTTATATTTTTCTGATTTTAAATAATATATCATATTGGCAGTTTTATTTCCTGGACTTCAGATTGAAACTGCATAAAGCATTAGAAATGTGGCCAAAAATGTGATCATGTCGCTGTTTTATTGATCATTCCACTGCTATAAGTCAAAACGATGTACCATCAGATATCCCGCGTAAATAAATATTGAGATAACTGCTACTGCGAAACAGTGAGTGTGTCAATAAATGAACGATACACATGTATGTAATGAAGTTTCATTTTAAGTTAGCGTTTAGGGCACGTCACTATTGAAGTTATTACGGAACGCTGAATTAATTGATATACATCACAGAATGTCTTGGAAGGTGAATAATAGTATGAGTCCGCCACTGTTTTATCAGTAATTGTAACAAAATTAATACCTTCAAGGCCCTGTCGCCGACGGACATTCCGAGCACGTCTTGTCGAGCGTACACAAATAGGGCTACAGCTAAAAAAAAAAGAGACATGTCGAGTACGGCTGTTAACAAAATTCACGCAGAATATCTAAAGGCCTGTGACACGTGATTCAAGTTGTTGCGTCGTCTCGAGGTGCATTATCCACAACCCGGTTTCTTTCCACGTAAGAAAGGAAACATCCCGAATAGACACGAATGCACACGTGTGTTACGGAGTTCCTCGCACTGATAAATGCAGATGGCATGTGCGGTCGGCCGAGAACTTACACCGCTGAAGACACGTGGTAACGCCGCGTTCCGATGCTCACTGATTTCGCTGGCCGGTAATTTCAGTAACAACACTTANCGCCACTGTTTTATCAGTAATTGTAACAAAATTAATACCTTCAAGGCCCTGTCGCCGACGGACATTCCGAGCACGTATTGTCGAGCGTACACAAATAGGGCTACAGCTAAACAAAAAAGTGAAATGTCGAGTACGGCTGCTAACAAAATCACGCAGAATCTCTAAAGGCCTGTGGCGCGTGATTCAAGTTCTTGCGTCGTCTCGAGGTGTATTATCCACAACCCGGTTTCTTTCCACGTAAGAAAGGAAACATCCCGAATAGACACGAATGCACACGTGTGTTACGGAGTTCCTCGCACTGATAAATGCAGATGGCATGCGCGGTCGGCCGAGAACTTACACTGCTGAAGACACGTGGTAACGCCGCGTTCCGATGCTCACTGATTTCGCTGGCCGGTAATTTCAGTAACAACACTTANTGCTGAAGACACGTGGTAACGCCGCGTTCCGATGCTCACTGATTTCGCTGGCCGGTAATTTCAGTAACAACACTTATTATGAATGTTGGCGGGAGACTGAAACGAACCAAGAACTCAACTTCGTTCCCGATTACATTATTGAACCAGTCAGGGTAAAATCATTAAATAGGAAATAGTGTTAATGGAAATTCTGCAAAAGAACGCAAAGTCAAATCAGAAATTACATTGGCATGAAAATTTATTTTTTCAATCATACAAGTGTTAGTATATTTTTTTATGCATAAACATTATTCTTATCAACAGCGAAATCATATATAACACTGAAATTCCCAGTTCATCCTTTTTATGTCATTAAAATAAATCTCACTACCGGGCATTCCTAAATGACCAGCTTACTGACGAATAAAGGTATTTACTGTTTGTTGAAGACTGTGCCGCTACTGCTGATAAACAATGACTTCAGTCAGTGTTGTCAACATCTATAACAATAAATCTACTAGGCTGCGAGTGAAGATACACCAGGTTCCACTAGGCTATGAAAATTTATTTAATCATAATTTAAAATATTTTTTAAATTTTAATAGTTTAACATATTTTTAACATATATGTTTATTATTTGGCAGAGCTAAATTTACATGAATGCGCATATTATGTAATTGCAGTAGAGACAAATATAGCAATAAACTAAAATAGCAACGACAACGTACGTAATATGTGTTGACTGTATATATATTATTAATAAATTTATACACACACACANACTAAAATAGCAACGACAACGTACGTAATATGTGTTGACTGTATATATATTATTAATAAATTTATACACACACACAAAGTTCTTAAACTACATGGTGACCTATGTACAGGTGGTCGTCGCATGACGCGTCAGTTCCGTTCGCCTACATGGTATGTAACCTGAAGTGCACACAGGCACGTGAAGTTGCGGAATCTCGGCGCTGTTTTGCTAACTTCAATTCATATTTAAAAATACTGGAGGAATCTTCCGAACATTTTTCTACTATGATTTATTATACATATTAGCCCACAAATTTAGTGGTTTGAATTAAAATATGTAGTGTTTAAAAACAACTTATATATTATTTCACCATGTACATATTTTAATATAATTTTTGGACATTCGAGACGATATATATATATATATATATATATATATATATATATATATATATATNTGTTCCCCACAAAGTAGAAATAAAATGCACATCTTATGTAAAATCAACTGAGTTGTCGACAGTGACTTCAGTGCCCGTCAGCAGTAACGGAACGCGGAAGAAACGTTGTGAGGGGCGGCAACGTAGACTAAAGACGACACAGACCGATGTACGTCTTCTGCGCATGTCCTCGACATTCTCTCGCAAATTGCTAATACACCTGTCAAAGTCACATGGTCAACAGTGATGAACGTGTTTGCTTACATTTGAGTTTTCAACAATAAAATAATTTTTANCCTGTCAAAGTCACATGGTCAACAGTGATGAACGTGTTTGCTTACATTTGAGTTTTCAACAATAAAATAATTTTTATGTGATTGAAACATTCCGACTAACTTGAATATATAGCCTGTTCGCGGTATCTTCACACATTTTAAATCAAACCTTTCGAAAAAAAATCATCCCATATATGACGTATTTGGTTGTTTTATAAATACTCCATCTATCGCAAGCGTTTTATACTTCTTTTAATATAAAATATTCTTATTTTTAATTACATTTAACTTTTATTTACTGTATAATGTATGTATTAATTGTATTATTTCAATTACAATTAATATNTATTTTTAATTACATTTAACTTTTATTTACTGTATAATGTATGTATTAATTGTATTATTTCAATTACAATTAATATGAATAAAAACTGAGAGAAAATATGTGCGTTGGTAATGCCTAGTAATAAATAGTTCCAATGAACAGTACTATTGAACTGAGTGCGCACGAATGCAGTGCGTTGACCCTCTGGCGAATTGTCCAGTCTCGGTTAAGCTTTATTTGCACAAGGCGGAGGAACAGTCTGAAAGTAGCACTTACGCAGGGCTTCAGAAAAGTTGTAAGTAACCATACTGTATATCAGTTGCATTATAACTAGGTTAGGGAAAGCGTAGAAACATATCACGTAAGTTACACCACAGAGTTGCAAGAAAAGCAGTTGCAATGCTGGGACAGGGAGAGTGGCTGTTGCGCAGCTATAGTTCGTTCACCGTTACTCCTGACGATTTCGAAGACCTGATGAAGTTCTACTTCCAGGATATCCCTCCGCTGCATGCAAACTAAGCTTAACCGAGTCTATAAAATTACTCCAAAAGGTCAGCGCTCCGCATTACCATTCGTGCGCACTCGGTGTAATAACATTTTGCATAAGAAATATTTCTTACTAAGCATTACCAGCACACCTATATTATCCCTGTTTTATTTATGTTAATTATAAATTAAATTATATAACTTAAAGATAAAATATAAGTAAAAATTTAAATTTATAAGAAGATAAGGTATTTTTATATTAAAAGAAATACAAAACGCTTGTGATGCATGGAATATTTAGGAAGAAACCAAGTACGTCATACACAGGGTGATTTTTCAAAAGTTTGATTCTAAAATTGTGAAGAAACCGCGACTAGACTATACGTATAGTATGAGCACTCTCAAGCGGGTATACCACGATGGGAGATTCTTTGGACGATTCTATGAAAACCTGCATGGTCGCTTGCATGGATGGTTCTATGGAAGATTTGGCCGACTGCCGGCCGTTTTCATGGTCGCGTGCAATGTTCGATGGAAGGTTTCCTACAAGGTTGGAATTTTAGCCCATTCAGAGAGAGGATGTTAGATTAATTTTGTTTATTTCGCGGAAGAGCGTGAAACTGTTAAATACAAATAAATAGTAAATAAAAAAACCACGAAAATTTCTACTGGTTGTATTGTTTGAAAATTAAGTTTAACATAAAAGCTGCAGTTGTAACAACGAAACTCTGTGTGTGAAGACGTAATGCTGAAGTCGTGAGTGAAAATTGTTCCTGAACCCCCAGCTCCAGAAGTAAAATCATGAGAAATGCACTCGTCTTTACTCGCGCGGCAACAGGTATCGTCGGATAGGTCACCCCGAAGAACCGTCCGTAACCGCTCNTATTTTTAATTACATTTAACTTTTATTTACTGTATAATGTATGTATTAATTGTATTATTTCAATTACAATTAATATTAATAAAAACTGAGAGAAAATATGTGCGTTGGTAATGCCTAGTAATAAATAGTTCTAATGAACAGTACTATTGAACTGAGTGCGCACGAATGCAGTGCGTTGACCATCTGGGGAATTGTCCAGTCTCGGTTAAGCTTTATTTGCACGAGGCGGAGGAACAGTCTGAAAGTAGCACTTACGCAGGGCTTCAGAAACGTTGTAAGTAACCATACTGTATATCAGTTGCATTATAACTAGGTTAGGGAAAGCGTAGAAACATATCACGTAAGTTACACCACAGAGTTGCAAGAAAAGCAGTTGCAATGCTGGGACAGGGAGAGTGGCTGTTGCGCAGCTATAGTTCGTTCACCGTTACTTCCGACGATTTCGACGACCTGATGAAGTTCTACTTCCAGGATATCCCTCCGCCGCATGCAAACTAAGCTAAGCCGAGTCTATAAAATTACTCCGAAAGGTCAGCGCTCCGCATTACCATTCGTGCGCACTCGGTGTAATAAGATTTTGCATTAGAAATATTTCTTACTAAGGATTACCAGCACTCCTATATTATCCCCGGTTTTATTTATGTTAATTATAAATTAAATAATATAACTTATTGATAAAATATAAGTAAAAATTTAAATTTATAAAAAGATAAGGTATTTTTATATTAAAAGAAATACAAAACGCTTGTGATGCATGGAATATTTAGGAAGAAACCAAGTACGTCATACACAGGGTGATTTTTCAAAAGTTTGATTCTAAAATTGTGAAGAAACCGCGACTAGACTATATGTATAGTATGAGCACTCTCAATTGGGTATACCACGATGGGAGATTCTTTGGACGATTCTATGAAAACCTGCATGGTCGCTTGTATGGACGGTTCTATGGAAGATTTGGCCGACTGCTGGCCGTTTTCCATGGTCGTGTGCAATGTTCGATGGAAGGTTTCCTACAAGGTTTGGAATTTTTGCCCATTCAGAGAGGGGGTGTTAGATTAATTCCATTTATTTTGAGGAAGAGCGCGAAACTATTAAACACGAATAAATAGTAAATAAGAAAACCACGAAAATTTCTACTGGTTTTATTGTTTGAAAAGTAAGTTTAACATAAAAGTTGCAGTTGTAACAATAAAACTCTGTGCGTGAAGACGTAACGCTGAAGTCGTGAGCGAAAATTGTTCCTGAACCCCCAGATGCAGAAGTGAAATCATAAGAAATGCACTCGTCTTTACTCGCGCGGCAAGTATCGTCGGATAGGCCATCCCGAAGAACCGTCCGTAACCGCTCGCGTGCGGGCTTGGGTAGCAGGTCTCGTGGTAGAAGCTCCGCCCGAGCTTGCTTAAGACAGGAAGACACTTGCGCGCAAATGGCGGGCGCGGTGCGGACTCACCTTGCACGTCTTGACGTCGACGGCGGGTCGCGCCCAGGCGTAGAGGAGGTGCGCGGCGTTGAAGAGCGTGCCGGCGAGCAGGCCCACCTCGACGCTCAGCATCAGGCTGACGCCCAGTGTGATCAGCAGCAGCAGCAGGTCTCTCTCTGCGGACCACACGACACCAGCACTGCNCCCACCTCGACGCTCAGCATGAGGCTGACGCCCAGTGTGATCAGCAGCAGCAGCAGGTCTCTCTCTGCGGACCACACGACACCAGCACTGCGCGCGTCCGCCCTCCCGCCAGCGGTGGGCCGGCCGAACTGAATAGCGGGGTTTCGGCCGGCCCACCAAGGTTTGCGCCCTTTAAGCAGGGCTCTAATGTCGGTGAGGTTACTTCCACTCAGGTTAGGAACGAAAACGAGTTTTCTTATGGAAGAGTTTGCCATTGGGGAAATTTCCGCCGCTAGGTACGCACTGTTCCAAAGAGATCACTTCACTTTTTAAGCTACGTCAATTAATTACGAGATTATTTTACATTTAATTAATAATTAATACAATTATTTTTTTAACTTAGAAAACAGAGAAAATCTGTTACGCGTACGACACTAGCGCTTACCTAGCAGTGAAAAATTGCAGTTGCCTAATTAAAAGCATTGAGCTTCCCAACCTGAGTAGAATAAACCTTAATGTCTCGGTTAACGATGAAAAAACGTGTACATAACGAACGCGTGCGTATCGAAATGAAAGCAGGTATTCTTTATGGCACGGTTTATGGTCATCGCTTGCATAAACATCCATGATGTACACGATGTTCACAAACCGTGGCATGAAGAATGCGTACTTTAATTTCTATACGTGCCCGATCGTTATGCACGCATTTTCCATCGTGAACTGAGGCGTGTGACGGGGTTCCATACCGCTGAGTACAGGCTGTTCACGACTGATTGAGAGTACTTTTTTTTATCACTATTTGAGAAATATCACCGTACCGCGCATGCGTATACTTTAACACGCACAGTGAATTGCATGCACCCAGTAAAGTTGGTAACGATGGACGGAAAGGAGTCCCATGTCTTGACGCTGTCTGTCTTTTTAATGCAAGTAAATGTAATAATTAGCAAATCTGTAAAATATTTACTTCTCGATAATTTCACACTTTCACTTGGCCGGTACATGAACAAAGGGGTCAGACCCACTGCAATTTTAGTTTTACGTATGGTGCAATAATACGTAACTAGCATACAAGTAGATCTTGCGCAGGGCTTTCAAAATATCTCGGTTTATCGTGAACAGCTTATACTTTCGAATACAGAAGTGAAAGAGACACTTATACCTAGGGGCAGTGATATTTCGCGAAAAGATTTCGAGACAAGATAAAGTCTAAAGCACTATAGGGTCGTCCAGCTTCTTTGATTGGCTAAAAAAATGTTCTGGCCCATGTTAACTGTTTGCGCACGAATCACGAAGGTTCAGTGTCGGAGTTACTTAGTCCTGAGTGGCTTGGTCAAAGACGGACACGGCACCAGCAGCCAATGGAGTTATGTGNCACGAATCACGAAGGTTCAGTGTCGGAGTTACTTAGTCCTGAGTGGCTTGGTCAAAGACGGACGCGGCACCAGCAGCTAATGGAGATATAACAACAGCTGAGGTGTGTACATATTTTGAAGTCTACTGTGTGCTCCGATTTTTACGCGAAAAGTCACTGGCCCTACTTATACCGCAGACTCCAGTACCACACGCCAGCAAAATGGCACAACTGACCAACAACGTGTCGGAACGCCGTTCGCGAATCAGCGCCCAGTATCCTACTTGCCGGCCGGCAACCTAGCCAATAGAAAACTTTCCGGGACTCGAAACATGCGGTAGCTAGACAGACGTAAAGCTCGTTCCTGGAACCTCACGCAGCCAATCAGAGAATGGATACGCTTACATCAAAGGAACTGCCACGCCATTTCGTTTCCGTGTATGTATCCATCTACTGCGTGCCCGAACTCGTCCTCTTTGGATTATGTTCCAAACCGCTACTCTGAGAGTGGAGTAAAGAATAATGAAGTGAATGATGACGAAAGTTAGAATAAACGTGGTTTTGGAAGAAGCATGAGCATGTAAATAGAATTACAAAAGGTTTCTTTTATTGAGGATGTAATCAGTAGCTCTAGTCAAAAATTTACCTATCCGAAATAACGCTGCTAATAATATGCAATCTGCAGTAAAAAAACTGTTAGAGAATTATGTATACAAAAATGTATAGTTACTATAACTTAATCATAAACAATATCCGCAAAAATGCAGCAGTATATAAAAACGTACTTTTTAAATAAAAATAAGGATTTTATCACCCGACATTTGTACTTTTCTATCTCTGTCTGTAACCAGAGAGTGCACATTTTTTTTTTCATTTCAATTAATTAAACAAAACTTTCCACCATCTTCCAGTTTACCCTTCGCTGCTCGCCCTGGCGAGATGCTCAGAGTAATTTTTCTGCAGTTTTGAGACACCGTCAAGAACGAGTAGAACATTCACTCAGAGTGTTTTGAGACAACCAAGAAGTAAAGTTTACTCGCAGAGTAACGTTTTGGGACGCGGCCCAGAAGGACAATACTGATCGAGCCTCTAAGATGATGAAACAGTAGAATACAAGGGCGCAGGAGACCCCCAAGAAAACCCGCTGGCTTTCGGCAATGTTGACAGATCTGGCAACGCCAGGAATCGAACCCGGTTCGCCGTGGCGGAAGACCGGCTAGATAAGCTCTCAGCCACCGGAGCCCCTGTGAGAACTATGTTAGCATAATACGTAAGCCATCCCCCAGTTGTCTTTTCGGTATTGGTGGAAGACGTTGAAAATCTATTAAAAAAAATTGTAGATTACGAAAAATGCAAGTTTGAATTTAACGTTGGAGATTATATGTTTATAGTGAGCTCCAGAAGATTTTCATTACCGGCTCCGCGCTCAAGAAATTATTCAGTAATTTCAGGGTTTTCGACTAGTTTCATCAAACGTGCGGGTTCCTCGCCACGGTCGATGACGGCCCTACTACTGATGCTAAGAATGTGGACATTTAATTAATGGCGAAGTACTCAGTGACAACAGTTCATTTTCTCTAAATATCTAGCATAACACAGTGGAGTAATTTTTAAATATGATCATTGGTGATATGCACAATATTCGTTATTAGTGTAGATAACTATGTTTGTTATTTCCGGCAAATGACTGCTTACTGACGGACGGATGAACTGAGTTCACTTCATACACAATGTGTTGCAAATGCGTTAATTAGGCCACTTTCTGCGGAAAGCAACCAATCCACACAATACTGAAACTGAGAAAAGAACAGTCAAAGTTAAACCTCTGTAAAGAATTCAGAAGTTGATTTTAACTCTCAATCTTTACTACTATCGCTCCAAGAGCGATTCGGTGAATAATGTTTATTATTTATTATTATAAATTAATTTTATCTGTGTAGGTTTATTTTTGTATAACGAAATCCATGGTGTAAAGTGCTTTATTATATGATCCAAGTTACATTATTAGTGTATTGGATTATCGCATAGAATATGTTATATACTTGAATAAATGAAATTAATAAATACATTTTATTACAAAGAAGGGGAAAAAAACCTTTTCCCACATAATTTTATTCAGTTATATTTACAGCTACTAATGCAACACCATAAAAAAACTGTCTCTACTTTAAAAGCACAACTATATGCTACACTATTTCACATTAGAATTTAGAATCCCTGAGAAGTCGTCAATATTGTCCTCCTCGTGTGCAGTTCCAAACAAGGCATTGCATAAGTAAAACAGTATTAAACAGAAAACAACTAAAAATCACGATTCCTTTTTGCAGAATGTAATGATGCCAAATAACTTTCATTAGCTTTATAACCATTCACATATGACTACCAGCCAAAATAATGTTGCTTAAGTTTGCTTCTTTTAAGCAGAATTTAGAATGGGATATGATTCAATTTATGTGGTTTTATTATTTCTTCAAATTAAGTGGGTTGGTTCTCTTCTGCAGAATGTGGTCTAATTATACGTAGAAACACATGCAACGTAACACCCGGGCACACGGTCTCAAATCTTGAGCGCCGTTGGCTGCTGACGAACCGGTAAGTCACGAGGGCAATTCCTCAGTATGCTGAAGCCAGAAGAGTGATAGTGGTTTGTGGGCATATACTTACTGCTCTTCTTCCACAACGTGATCATCGTCTGATAGTCGATCATGAAGACGACTGCAGCTATGAGCACCGCTGACAGCACTGTCTTGGGGATGTAGTAGAAGTAAGGCGTCAGGTAGCTGAGAGCCAGGAGGATCAACGTCGCTGCAAGAGGTACACGCATCCATATTACATTCGAAGTCAACTCACCAGCATAAGGTGCTTTAAATAACACAAGTTACCAAGAATTACTTATTTCACAACATTTCCTGTATCGCATCCCTTTATTCAGTAAACTGGACGTGTGTATACAATATAATTTAACAGATGGTTACACTTTGTGTATTAAAAAAAATCAGGTTTTTGGAATAGCAATTGTTCTTTTGGAAAATAACGTTAGTTTAAATCAGCTTAAAAATTTTGCAAGTAATAATAAAACACTATGGAATCAGAAGTAAATGAGACGTAATTCTGCTTAAGGTTTCAAATTTCTTTGCGGGAATACTCGATAGTTAGTTAGCTAAACAATCATAAAACTGTGCATTGTATACAAACACCGTTATAGGTTTGGAAAAACATATATACAAACTGGATTTTTTTTTAAATTATCTCAATTTAGATCAATATCTACAAGCGAAAGAAATATTAATAAAAAAGTATTATTGATTTATGAAACATTGAAACCCGATTGATGTTTTGATTCGCTGACCAGCCTGGCAACTTCCTTATGTGGAAGTTATGCCGGATACATCATAGAGAAAGATTTTCTTTCAGATGCAAAAAAAAATTGTTTGAAGAGTATTTGTTTGCACTGAAAAAGGAATTGTTCTCTCAACTAATTTTCTCTTGCTCCAAACATCTGGATTTGTTTACTTGAACCAAATACAGTAATTTAAAAATAATTTCTTGAGCCGAAAATTTATTTGGCTCTTCCGCCATCACCTACGTGCATTTAGTACACACAGTTATTTTAAAAGTGAGTTCAACTAATCGGTTTGTTTGCCGTAAATAATATAATAAGTTTAATAATAGAGTCAAATTAATGTTTCGTTGGAATTGAATAACTATTTGGTTAGCTGGAATAATCTGATATTTCAAGGATTAGAAAATTTGTTGCGAAAGCAAAATCAGTTTGGTTGACTGTAGGGTATACGGGTCATCTGATTTCCTTCGTTTGAACTTACAACACGAGAGTTTGTTTCTAATTTCTGTTACGAGTAGGGTAACACTGGTGTTGGTTAGTGCATTTATTAACGCTTAATAATGGCATACATAGTCTCAATAAAACAACTGCCAACCACAGAAAACAAAACAAACTTAAATAAAAACATGCGGTGTGGCTGTGTCGGAGATATGGCCATTTGTTATCTTGAATACGTCTACGTTTTTACGTTCCCGGCACCGTTTCACTCTATCATATGGGGTTTCATGGGCATCACCGTATTACTCTTGAGATGCTCTTTCCAACCGTATACGATTTTTGTATTTCGGCTTGGCTTTTAGACGAGTATAGGCCGACATCGTGTTAAGTTTTCAATTTTTTTTTTACTTTAAACTCGTACAATTTCACCATAACCACGCCACACAAATGTTTTATACACTCAATCGATTGATATCGACGATAACTGTTGATTAAAACTTAAACGAGCGTCGTAGGTCCTCCGCGTCAAAAGTTATACTGCGCGGAAATTGTGAGACGCGGGGAAACGAACTCAAACTGGCGGTGCCCCCACCCCCGCCTCGCGCGACACTTCGCAGTCCTCACTCAACGTAACAAATTCTTTGATCCTTTGGAAATCGAGCGGTGTAATTGAATTTTAGATGTATACGGTAGATTCGGAGCTGCAATGCCAAACTCTATCCCCCGATTTTGTTATCATTAGATTTTCTGGATTGCTCACTATGGTTGCAAATTTAAAGACGTATTCACGTCAAAGAAAGGTGATATAAAATTAATGTATAAAATCCAAAATGTATTTTATCTGCTACCAGTCACTGTGTACGAGGTCGCGAAGACGTGGCGTTCAGGTGCTAATGTTCCGCGCGCGCTTGGTGTCGCGGTTAAAACGCCCGCCTTCGATCAAGGCGAACCGGGTTCGATTCCCGGCATATATTTTCCCGGATTTTTGCACGAGTAAATCGTGCCGAACGATGCCGCTGATCAGCGGGTTTTCTCGGGGATCTCCCATTTCCCTCGCCCTCTCGTTCCGGCGTTGCTCCGTTTACGACCTCGCTTCACCCTCATCGGCTCTCGAAAGCCGCACAAACCTCTCCACTCCATTCAAAATTTAAGGAGGGGGGATTAGTTTTTGAAAGGCCTTAAGGCAGGTAGCTGCCTTGCAAACCTGCAGCTACAAAGTTTAAACAGGTAGTCAATGTTATTTCTCAATACGTCAATTTTAAAGACAAAAATTATTAAACGTGACATTTCATAAGTAATATTAGCAAATTAAGAAATCTGACAGTTTTTATGTTCGATATTTTTTTGCTGAAATTAAACATTAAAATTTACATTTTTATAAAATGTAATGAATGGAGATAATTTGTC
>NQII01006506.1:0-119828 GCA_002778355.1 Clitarchus hookeri | reverse complement strand
TTGAGATTCCGAGGCGCACGGACGTATGTGTAGCCCTAGCCAGTTCGTCGATACAAGGGAGTGTCTTCACGCCGCCCGAATAGACAGTTACAAACAAGCGTAACCTTACTGACGTTAATAGTACAGCAACATTCCACATCATCTTCCGACATGGAGTCACACAGGCCAACCACCCGAGTGAACACTAGCCCCTAGCTATGGACGTAGCAACTGGCTGGACGAGACACTGCGCGTACAGGAAGATGAACTTGTTGCCGTCCAAATGGACGGCCACCAACGATGCATCTTTATCAAGCTGACATCGATGCTACACTGTGAACGCATAATGTGACTGTCAGCTGGTACATCGCAGACCCGCACGTTCACAGGTGAGCCAATCAACGTCAACATGAACATTCAGATCGACAATCTTAAAAGTGTACGCATTTTAAAATTACCAGTAGAAGTTAAGGACGAAAAAATGTTGCACGCCTTACAGCATTACGGCGAAATATTATCATAAACAGTCGAAATGTGGGCTGCTAATTACAAATTCAAAGTTAAAACGGGGGTACCCATTCACAAAATCAAACTTACAAAATACATACCATCGAAAATAACAGTAGAAGGCCGGCCACACGGGAGTCGCCGTGTATGATGGTCAACTACAGGCATGCAGTGTGTGTAACGCAGCGGGACACATGCGCACCAACTGCCACACCATAATGCGGTGCACCGCTCCGGCCTCGTGGACCTGGGTCAGACTGTCAACACACCGTGACAACTGCCGGCAAGACGGACCCAACTGACACTTGCTCTCCAGCGGGAAGCAACACTTATGTGCGCAAATCACCGGTTCAGCCCCAACACAAGGCGATAAAGCGGATGGTTCGGAGACGTTAGTATCGCTTCAGAAACACACATCACCAGAGACATCCGTCCCATCGCAAACCTCCTTACTGGGAAATGTCCCGACTGTGACGGGCCATTTTTTGGCACGCCCGCGACATATCGTTAATGCATACGACATGGTAGAGAATGATTTGACGGGGGTGAACACACTTAAACATTTCGACAAACACAGTACTACGAAAACAGGAGTAAGCGCAGAACCGCTTGACCACGAGCGTAAGTAAAAGTAGCCTCGCCGTAAAAAGCTGCAGTCCACGACGAGATGTAGTCGTTCCTGAAACCCCACAATCACAACGTGTACATTCACTGGCGATTGCTCGGCAAGTCGTTGGACAATGTAAAATCCCGTCACATGGCACGCCCACAACAGAGGACTAATGCTTTGTATCGCAGTGTATGTTCTCCGTTATGGCTAGTATGATCACGATAACAACAGTTAACATTTGTGACATTGAAGCAACGTACAAATTTTACGCCCTGTATACCTTGGCCTACACCCATGCAATATACGTTTTATTTTTGCAAGAAGTAATGCAACCCCAGTTTCCGTATTTTAACAACTGCATTGTGTACATGAATGTAGGAACGCATAGTCAAGGAACGTGTATCATTACCCGAAATGAATACCAGTTGGCTTACGTTCGGACACACCCGTCAGACCACATAATCTCAGGGACATATCACTCAAGCCGCCCACACCACCAGACACTGAAACTGTTGAACTGGCCCACTGTGTAAATGTCAATTCTCCGTCCGTACGCAAAGAACCAAATAGCAAGAACAGAATTTTTCAAAACTGAGATATAATTTTTCTAGACTGCGACATGACAAACTTTATATTCGGTGGTGTTCGCAGTTGTGTTTTAAACCCAATAGACCACCGTGGTGGACTGTAACACGGCCGTGCAAAAGAACTCATAACTGCGATCCAGATGGAAGATAAGGTAGACTTTCTCTACATATAAGAACACACTACACGTTTCATGCGCATTCATCAAGTACGACGCTAGACAGATTTTACATATCCAGAAACAACAGACATTCGGTTCGTAGTTATGATGTCATCATTGCCGCTGGCATTACCAACTATTCTCTCGTGTTGTGCAATATCAACTGTCCTTTTAGAACTTCGATGCGTGGGCGGAATTATTGGCGGCTGCAGACAAGACTTATGGTACAAGACGAAGTGGGCTCTTACTTCAGATAGCGCTGGCTGTATTGTGTTCGACGGAAACCGCGCTATGGTGATGCGGTTCATTGGTGGGANCAACTGTCCTTTTAGAACTTCGATGCGTGGGCGGAATTATTGGCGGCTGCAGACAAGACTTATGGTACAAGACGAAGTGTGCTCTTACTTCAGATAGCGCTGGCTGTATTGTGTTCGACGGAAACCGCGCTATGGTGATGCGGTTCATTGGTGGGAACGCTGCGTCAAACCGGGCGTCCGGTGACTGTTTCAGTTCCACGGAGCACTTTGTTCAGTGTTATAATTCTACGAGCTGGCGTTGTGCGACCTTGACACCACGGCGGCGACAGGTCCGAATGTGAGGGACACAGAGCGTCGGCTCACTGAAACAATTCTACAAATATGTACATCGCAATAATATGGAACAGCGCATGCACTTTTTTCATACTTACACTACGCTACAGCAAGAGCGTCTAAGCATTCAGGCCCTTGCGAGCGAACAGAAAATGCGTTTTGAAATACATGCTGATGCCATACGAACTGTAGCTGGAATAACTTTATGAGACCCAGTGACAATTGCGACTGCCCTCTATGACCACTACTCACGCCTCTACTCGGGACAGACAATCGATACAGACGCCGGAGCTCCCTTTGTGCACAGCATGACAAACCGTCTGAGTGAAGGTTCGAGCGATCTACTCCAGCGCGAAACCATGGGCGAAGAGGTTACAGTAATCGTACAGCACACTCCTAAAACGTAATCACCGGGAATTTATGGCAATCAGTAGGAATGTTATCAGCATTATTGGCTTGTAATTCAGACGGAATTTTGCAACATGTTGCGAACAGTCATCAACAGAAACGCACTTTGTCGATATAAAACTGAAGGAATTTCGGTTCCGATCCCTAAGAAAAAAAATAACCCGTTAAAAATAACTGACTACAGGTCTATAACTTTGCTCTGCACCGACTATAAAATTATTGCGCACCTCTTTGCATATCGTTTGAAGCACTTCTTATGTGACATTATATGTCCTGGACAATGTTGCGCAGTGCGAAAAACCTCTATCATTCAAGGTGTCGCAGTATTGCGATATGTTCAGATCATAGCCAAACAACACCGGGACCAGTGTCTTTATTGAAAATTCATCTTGAAAAAGCCTTTGTTCCAGTGAGTTGGAATCTCCTCGACAGAATTATGCTCCAGGTAGGCTTCCCGCAACCAACTGTTGCCATTTTTCAAACTCTGAGAAGGGGTGTAAAAACACAGATATCAATTAATGGGAGGTTGGGAGAAAGTTTTACCATTCAATCTTCCGTACGCCAAGGTTGTCCCTTATCCATGTCCCTATTCGTACTGTACATTGAAAGCCTCCAAAGAACACTCCACTGTAAACTCAATGGTATCGGTGTTGGGACACGTAAACTAACGTGTTTTGAGTACGCGGATGACGTCACGTGCATAGTGCGAAGTGAATAAGAAGTAGCTCTAATTAATGACACACTATCCAACTGCACCCGCGCGGCAATTGCCCAAGTTAACCCTGCGAAGACAAAATTACTCGACCTGAAGCCTGAGCCACATACACTGCGACACGTATCCCTATATAGCAAGACTGATAAACTTCGTACGTTGGGAATAGAACTTATGCGAAATTCAGGGCAAATGATTAGATTCAACTGGGTCTCAGTTGTGCATAAAGTACGTGGCAGTCTTCTAAACGCTCGTCTTCGTAACATCAATATTATACAAAGAGCATATATTGGAAATAAATTCCTATTATCACAGCTATGGTAAGTAGCGCACCTGTTCCCCGCGCCAAAGGCAACCGAGGCCCAACTACGACAGTACGTAGGACGGTTCATATGGCGTGGGTATCTATTCCGCATGAATATGGAGCACTTACTTCTTCCGGCCGACAGAAGACGCTTCGGCCTTGTGGATCTGAAGCTGAAGGCTAGGGCTTCACAACGCTTCATCACGCAGTATGGTCAAACGATCATATTCTCCGTCGACATTGCCTACAGGCACGTCAAGGTGTGCAACAAACTCTCGGTGAATTACCGGACGGCGTAAGCGTCACTACGAGTCTATTATACAAACATCGTCGTAGAACGGAGAATGTAGTTCTGAGGGTACCACTCAAATGCGCCAATTTACAATGGGAAAAATATGGAAAAATATAGCAGATGTAGAACTACCAACGGCCCTCCGAACGTCTTAATATTCCTTTATCAACGACTAAACACCCACTTAGTTTCAAGGTAAACCTATTTTACTAGACACTGATGACCGATGTGTAATATGTGACGACCGTGATACAGAACTTCACCGGGTTACCAGTTGTATCTACTCCCGTCCCTTATGGAACTGGTGTATACGTCACGTTGCACGAAGACTTGACATGGCGGCTGATGACCTACGTGAGGAGACACTCTGCTTCCTTTATTTGACAGTGTTTCTTGCCGTCAAACGGAGAGCGGTGGTCTGGCTACTCATGAACTTGATTGACTTTACTATCAGTACGCCAACCCCCTTACGCTTACGTCAATTTGTTCACAGATTGCATATGGCGAGTTGGCTGATGGCGAATGATAAAAGACTGAACAAATATATTGTAATTATTTGTTTTTCTTTTAAAGTGTATCCCTGAGTGTGTGTATGTCATAACTAATTCATTTGTTACAAGTATGTCACCAGAGTAAGGAAATGCGCATTTGAACCTATGTCCACTACTATACTTCCTGTTTCATATAGTCAAAATACTTGTCAATAAAAAAAACCTTATCTGAGGTCGCTAAGACATTCGGTTCTAGCAAACGTAGGTTTGAATCTCGGCTGGGATTCAAGAGCTATTTTTATATTTACCTAATATGTTTAATGCACGTATAGCCAAACAAAACTTTAGTTGCACCAACAAAATCTTTGTTTAAGACCACCAAATAAGAATAACAAAATACATAATTCGATTTCAAAACAATAAATTGCGTTGCCCGTATACGAACAATTACATTTAACGTTATTTGATTCAACTAAACCTTTTCCTTAGTGTGGCTCGAATATATCAAAATTCTAAAATCAATTCGCGTAATACTCAAGCCTTTATTTATAATTGCGGGACTTGTTATTTTAAGTTAAATTTTGTATTAACTCATTATTTTTAACATTTGTAAGATCGTTTCTCTGGCATGATTTGACTATCAAGAATGTGATAAGCACTAGGCAACGGCGGGCGCCGCAATGAGAGTAAATGGGCACCGAAACTGTTCTTTTCCGAGTGGCGAGACAGCGCGATGGTAAACCACTAGATTCGCATTTGGGAAGACCTGAGCTCGAGTCCCGCTCCGGCCATCCTGATTTCGGTATCCCAGGGTTTTCCAAAAACACACCAGGTGATTTCTGTGGTGGTTCCTTAATACAGACCTTAACCGATTGCTTACAAATTCCTCAAAAATAGTGTTCCATTACTAAGGCTTTGTCGCTGTTCAGAGTCACTCAAAGCAACAAATGAATATGTTGTATACAATCACTATTGAATTGCTGTAATTATTTCTGATACTTTTATACGTTTTTGCCGCTGGGTTACAAAACTTCTCTCGGTATTTTATGTATAATGCAATTATGGTTTTGATAGCAACAAAATGAAATTTTTAAGACATGAATAAATGTGTTATCTGGGGAGCCTAAAGAAAAAGCTTTCTAAGTCAGAGATGTTGTTTCGCCATTGAAGGATACACCGAGGCGGTGGTGAACATTTATCTCTTGAGTTCTAGGGAGTCGTCTTCGAACTAAGAGGAAACTAACGAACAGTTCACAAATTCCCAAGTGTGTATATGACTTTAAAGTCTGTCCTGATGATGAAGTTCAATGTAAAATGCACTCAGTCTACTAATAATTCTTAATAAATAAATTTCAGAACAGAATTTGAAATTTTTTCCTACAGAGTTTGCGATGATAACTTGTTATTAAAGAAGTAGCACCAGCAGGTAGGTGTGAAAAAAATTTTCTTTTTAAAATAAATTTATATTAGAAATTTTATATCATCTGAATGTGTAGACTTTTGGAGGATAAATATTTAGTGCTCTCAGTAAGGCTTTATCGAAAAACAACAAGAAAAATTCTACGTCCTTGGGTGTCTGAGCGATATTAAGTGCTATGTTGCTCATGTCTTACCCTTTGACTGACACTCACGCAATTCATTTTGGGGGGAATTAATACGTCTGTGATAAGTTTGCCGTCTGTGGTGTTGCTACGCAAACACATTATCTGATAGTGCTCTGGAAAAGGAATATATTGTGTACGGTCTGCAATAATTAAATGTGCAATTGTATTGCGTGTCTTCGTGTTTCGATCACGTATAGAAATATGATTAAGAATTTAAATTGACGTGACTGTTGTGGTGTTTATGTGCCGTTGCACAAGAAGACAAGACGAATTTCCATAACGTCAAGTCTAAGAGTCTGGTTGGTTTACTCTGCTAAGAGGTCTTCATTTCCTTACGGAGTTATTTTCCGTATAAAGATAATGTGAAAGATTTCGTTACATTACATTTATTCCAGTGAGTTTACCACCGTTATGAGCAGAAACCCTAAAATTTCGAGAGTATGCGTGGGGGTATATTATATCAAGAATTATTTTCTTGTTACTCTAATCACTGTACCAGGGGTTTTTGAAACTTCCTTAAAGTCTTAAATATAAATAAATGCGCAACCACAGAATATGCCATAAAAGTACAATATAGTTGACATGGAAAATGCTCACTTTAAGAATAGCTGCCAATGAACCAAAGGCCGCTATGTCAATACAGACAGAATTGCGAGGTCTACCTTAACAATGAACTGGAGCTGCGAAAATGTTTGGGTCTGTATTAACCAGTTAGACGATTGTCACTGTAGATAAACCANTTAACAATGAACTGGAGCTGCGAAAATGTTTGGGTCTGTATTAACCAGTTAGACGATTGTCACTGTAGATAAACCAGATAGAAGTTTGTTCTGCAGGTTTCTCTGTCGCTGCGCTATAATGCGGATATGTATAACAGAAAGGCGAGAGAACTTTGTCTTGAGGCACACCTGCTATTCGTATCAGACGTTTTCGACCCGTCTAGCTTTATATAAGACCTACTAGGATAGTATGTCATGGGCAGTCAGCTGTTAGGTGAACACACGCGTCGGCTTAGTTGTACTTAACCATTTCCGCCCCAATGTCCTCTACATATAACACATTGCAGTTGGAGTACATTTCTGATTTATACTGTACAGAAAAAGTAAAGTCTCCAGTGAAGTAAGCATTTTCTATGTGGCGAAATTATTTATACATAAAAATACATATTAAGTTGAGAAACAGCTGCTGCCTATAATTCTTGCCTCAAAGAGTGCTCATTGGTCCCGCAAAGTAAGAAAAGATACATAAATGCATAAGTAGTTCAACAAACAATATCGAGTGATTCATGAGGAGTTATCGCCACTCACAGGGTGTATTCTTTACATAATTTGGAGCAAAATATGCCATATAGTCATATAAATGTGGGTCATATGCTCAATATTTACAGAGTAGTTCGACAATGTGTGTGTGGTGTCCTACATGATCAGCTGATTGGGCGTTCATTTTTCCGGGACGCTTGACTGGTGTGGTGTATCTGCAATTTTTGCAAGAAGAACTGTAGCTGTTACTTGAGGATATTAAGTTAGCANACGCTTGACTGGTGTGGTGTATCTGCAATTTTTGCAAGAAGAACTGTAGCTGTTACTTGAGGATATTAAGTTAGCACTGCTGCACACGAACAAATATGTGTTAAAACACTCTTAACATTTATGGTGACCACAGAACACGATAATCAATACAAGAATGACCATAGTCTCATTTGTTGGTGTTATAACCAAATGAAATAGTGAAATTTTCACCTTTTCGGATTCTGTGTGTATGTGATCACTAAACTGTTAGCTCATAACTACGGACCTCCTCATTTCATCTTTCTTTAACATTCATATCCTTATCACATTCTGTGAATAAAAGAGAATTAACTCTGTGGAAGAGATTTTTGTTGTTCTGGGGTTGAGGACTTGATTACCGGGTATGGCAATGTTACTATGGACGTTCTGAGATGTTATTTCATCTAAACATAGTTGGCTAGCCTTCCCTCTTCCTCTTTTACCCTACTTGCAAAAATTGTAGGCCTTAATAATACCGACACATAGTACTATATGAAAAGGTGGGAATTGTGTGTTGAAATTATTAGTTTTTTGCGTCTGTTATCTAAATCAGGGCCATTGTATATAATACAGTGTCGTAGCCAGAAATCTCTCAAGGGAGAGGCTACACTAAATGTGGGGAAGGGAGGTAGGTTACAACGGCATTAGTTGTTCTGATGAACGTGTTAATTAGCACAAATACTAGGAGAATAATTAATTATTTCACAATACATTCAAAAATGTTGTAATTTACATCAATAATACTTTATCATAATTAAAATTTTGTTGAGAAATTTAAGATTGATTATTGAATATTTAAGGGGCAATGAAGGAGGAAGTTACAACCTCCAACCCGTCACCCTCCGGCTAGACCCATGGGATAGCATTTTATACTTTTATTCCTGTTTATGTTTTTGCAGGTTTCTTACGAACAATTTTCATAGTTTGTAAATACATTGCTAAAAGTGAATTTCGTTTGTTATTTCATTTCGTTGAAAAAATGTTCAGCGTCCTCATGCGAGTTGTAATAGTCTCTAAACAGTCGCTTCGCATTACGTTCACGATTATTTTTCCCCCCTTAGGTAGTGAAAGTTCTAAGAAGGAAGGCACATTAAAAATTCGTGAATTAATATGCGTACATGTTATGATTAAGATATTTATACATTTACGTTGTTTTATCAAATGGACTACGACTTGTCATGCGCTGGAGGACTCCGAATTAATAAATAAACTGCAACAAAATAAGTACCTATAATAGGCAACCTGTTGCAGAATAAACCCTTGCTCTTCACTGCTGCAGTAGCAAATGAACAACTGGCGGAACCACAATTACAGGCTTGTTCGAGTAATAGAATACTTTTCAAAACGACTTTTGAAAAAAGGTCTGCCCCAATCTGCGTATAAAGAATGTTTCTTAAATAGATGGACAAACTCCGCATGCCTATTTCTCAAGAAAAATAAGGCGAAAACATATATGCGACTAACAATCTAAAGTGCATCCCAAGGGGGTACACCTCTTTGAATAGGGAGCAATAAGACCTGGTAATTGCACTTTACACAAAACGTGTGTACAATCTAACCGTAAGACTCTGGAAAACTATTAAATGGACAAAGTTCCACGATCCGCGTAATGTTTAACACTATCAAATAATATATTCTGGCAAAATACTGGTTGCAACCCTTACTTTGCAATAAAATTGTGTGTTACCAGTGGTTCATTAATTTTTTATGTGGCATATTATAATGCAACATGTTAAAATAACCTAAAAAAAAAGGCGTGAATCATCATTGCCCTAATTCCAACCATTTCCGAGGAATAAATGCATAAAATACACAACCACGAAATATAGTGGCCGAGTAAGTAGGCAACACGCTCTTCATCTGAGATGATGTGATGACGCGTTGCATACTGTGCTAACATAAGATCACAAAATACCATGTCGGTGGGTTAATAAATGAATTAATCGTGTTAGGTGAGCGTGGATGGTATCCAGGTTTCGTCAGTTAAATAGTTTCACCCGAATATTCCCGATAGCTGTATTGTTGCACAGGACGGGTGACCATGGCTTCCATTGTAAATACTTACTACACCACGTTCGTAACAGCCAGTACATTCCTCGTAGGTTATCATTTCCAAGCGCATATCTGCGTCTCTAGTTTATGAATGGCTGCGACCAGTGACGTGAGTACTAGGCATTCGATACATTAGTGAGAAACGTTCTTATATAATGCATGTACATACTGCACATTAAAATGAGCAAATGAGGCCTTGCGTGTAAATATAATCCGGACATGCAGTCCGGAGATTGATTCATTGCAGCAGTATTACAGTAAAAGTGCGGGAGCGCCTGAAAGTAGGTAACAAAATTCTACTCTGGGTTTGGTGTGGATGCATTTTGCCGTTTTAGCGCGCGAAATAGATGGCACAACTGTACACATTACGTCTCACCTCCTCTGTTCCTATTCCCCTGCGCATGCCTACCGCATGCCATGAGCACTACAAGTAAATAGTGCCATTCTAACGATTTGACCATAGTGGTAAGTTGACGGAGTGTTGTCGGTTCTGGTTGTTCTTTTCGTAATACCGTGAATATCCTCACCGTAAACGATTGTTCAGTGGACGTTTAAACAATGCTTGCTTATTCTTATCGTGAATAGGCGGGCATGATATTCATGTATGGGCGTGCTAATGGTGTTGGTAGACTTGCTAAGCGGTTGTTTGAGGAGGCGTTCCCAGACATAGCACAGCCATGACATGAAACGTTTTCTTCGTTGTTTCGCCGACTCACTGAGACGGGAACATCGGAAGTGAATACTGTTGACCAAGGGTGACTAAGAAGACTGCGTACTCCTCATCTGGAAGAACGCACCCTCGAGCACATTCTTCATGATCCCAGTGTCAGCACCAGACACGTGGCGGCTACATAACCTGGAAGTCACACAGTATGGAAGGTACTCCAGCAGCAGCTATTGTACCCTTGCCATTACCAACGAGTGCAGTCTCTTGCACCTGGTGATCACCCGACTCGAGTGACTTTCTGCCAATGGTTCATTCGACAAAATGCCACCCCAGCCTTTGCTTCGTTGCTTCTGTTTACAGACGAGACTATGTTTGGGAAGGATGGCATCACTGACGTCCACAATAAGCATCAGTCGGCAGACGATAATACTCGTGCTACCATCAGTGGTCGACATCAGCAACAATTCCGAATAAATGTGTGGACTGGTATTGCGTGTGATTGTCTGGTAGGGCCATATGTGTTGTTCCTAAGCCTAACAGGTGAAGTGTACTAGGAGTTTCTCGCCAATGTTTTAACAAAACTGTTGAAGGACGTGCCTTTGGATGTACGTGCAAGGATGTGGTTAATGCTCAACGGTGCTCCAGCACATTTTAGTCGTCCTCTTGAAGCTCTGTTGGATGAAACATTTCATGGCTGGTGCATTGGTCAATCGGGCCCTCTTGCATGGCCCCCTCACTCAGCCCACCTCAAGCCTCTAGACTTTTATTTTTGGGAACACGTGAAGAGTCTTGTGTATGCAGCTCCGATTGCAAGTGCAGAGGTGTTACACCAGCGCATTTTTGATGCTTGGGAAATTGGGATATTCGGAAATGTACGCGGGTCCATGATTAGACATGTTCATGCATGTGTAGCTGCACATTATGTCAATTTTAATCATTTCTTGTGATGTTTGTCTACATAATCTGTTAGCATTGTAGTAAACAACATTAGTATGCCATGTGTAACATAACGCACAGTTAATAAAAATGAACACCTCAATTATGTAAATTCACAAATTTGGTTATCAGGTTTTCCCGCTACCCCCTTGGCAGCAGGCTAGGTATCTGCATTAACACTGGTGTTTGTACACATTAGGAAGCTAAACGACTGCGGATCACAGCAAAGTATTGTTTTGAAAATGGTAAAGTGTTAAATGTGGCCAGATTTTTGTATTTTTAATTGTGTGGTGGGAGAAATGTGAGCTCACATCACCTGGTAGCAGCAGGTTACTGGCGAGACACGTGGGGAGGTTGGGAAAAAGGAGGGAGTGTTCGTAAAGGCCTAAGGTGCGAGGACACGTCAGTGAAGGACAATTATTCCTTCAAGTGCAAAAATACAGCTATCGTGAATATTCGGGGGAACTGGTTAACTGACGAAACCTGGATATCATCCACGCTCACCTCTCACGATTAATTCATTTATTAACCCACCAAAATGGTATTTCGTGATCTTATGTTATCATAATATGCCACCTGACTTCCCGATCATCTCAGCTAGAAAGCGTGTAGCCCACAAACCCTGCCACGTTATTTCGTGGTTGTGTAGTTTATGCCTTTATCCCTCGGAAACTGTTGGGATTAGGGCAATGAAGGTTCACGCCTTTTTAGTTTATTTAACGTTTTACTTAATAATATGAAACATAAAAATTAATGAACCACTGGTAACACAGGATTTAATTGCAAAATAAAGGTTGCAACCCTTACTTTGCACGAATACATCTTTTGATGGTGTTAAACATCACGCGGATGGTAGAACTTTGTCCATTTAATATTTCTCCATAGTCTTACGGTTATATTGTACATACTTTTTGTTGAAAGTTCAATTACCTGGTCTTACTGCTCCTATTTCAAAGAGGCGTACAGCCCTTGGGATGCACTTTAGATGGTAAGTCCTACATATGTGTTCAACTTATTTTTTCTTGAGAAATACGCATACGGAGTTTGTCCATGGATTTAAGAAACAGCCTGTATTTTAATGGCTATACTGACAGGCAGGGCGCACAGTAAAGTATGTACGAGGGATATTCGGAAATAAGGTCCGATTCCTTATAAAACATAAACCATCACAGATTTTTTCAAAAAACTTTATTTTATTTTATTCCTTACGTGTTTCTCTATTTTTCTACATAGTTTCCATATTTGTTTAAACATTTTGTCATAACGTTCTACAAGCTTTTGTATGCCTAAGTCATGGACGTCTGCCACCTGTGAGGATAACCAGTCTGTAACTGCTTCTTTCACCTAGTCATCTGTGGCGAAGCGCTAGCCTACCTAAACACCGATATTCTGGACGTTCAGGTCATCCAGTTTCGAGTTTAATATGGTTTTTTGACAAAAAGCGTGACAGCTACGAAAAGAACCAGGACGTGATAAAGCCCGTGATGGATGGGTTTGGGGTGGCTGGGGTGACCGTACTCCCGATCACTGTCTCGTGGGAGGGGGTGTGGTTTCCCCAGTCACTCTCTTCTCTGAGGGTGCTTGGTGTTAGTGAGACTCTTTTGCGCTCTGTGCCTACCCGTACTCTCTTCGGCTCGCTTATGTGTTGGCTACGTTTCTGCCGCTCAACCAAACAGGTTACCCATGTCCCATGATTACAGTGGTCTTCGAGACATTTCCCGGTTTTCTGTGTTAATGTTCAATTCATAGGATGGTGGGTGGANCCCCATGATTACAGTGGTCTTCGAGACATTTCCCGGTTTTCTGTGTTAATGTTCAATTCATAGGATGGTGGGTGGATTGCCGTGCCCGGTATTTTTCTATATGGTGTGATCTGAGTGTTATGTTTTGTTGTGTTAGTTTGTGTTAGTCTGGTGTGCCTTGCATTCGCCAGCCGGTCACTGTCAACCAAAGGGATGTGCCTTTCCTCCCCTCAAGGGTCTGAGGGCGTGGGTGACAGCCACAACCTGAGGCCCGCGAGGGCGAGTGATATCTAGCAGCGCATTGGAGGGGGTGAGAGGGTGACCACTCCTATGCGAGGGAGTGCCCCCCGCAATAGGTATGCGTGTCATGGTTGGTAGGTGGTCGGTTTGGGAGCATTTAGGTCCTTATCTTATCTTCAAGAAGTTAGGGAAGTCTATCTTCCTGTTCCTGGCTTCCCCTGATCACCTCTCCTACCAGCTGGCGCCTGCTCGGCCTTGGACCTCTATTACCATTCTNTCCTGTTCCTGGCTTCCCCTGATCACCTCTCCTACCAGCTGGCGCCTGCTCGGCCTTGGACCTCTATTACCATTCTTAGTTCTTATTATCATTAACCTATCCTTTTCCGGCTAATGTAAGGCTTATTTTTCGACATCCTTCATCTATTGAGTGAAAAAAATTAGGCAAGAATTATTAAAATAAATGGAAAAAGTGAAAATCACTCGGTGTCAAGTCTGGACTGTACGGTGGGTGGTCAATATGTTCCCATCCAAAAGATCTGATCAGATTTTTGGTCTGAATGGCAGAATGGGGTCTGGCATTGTCATGCAGCAACAAAACTCCAGACGTCAGAAGGCCACGTAGCTTATTGCGTATTGCACGTCGAAGTTAAGTCAGGGTATCGCAGTAAGCGGCTGTATTGAATGTTGTCCCTTGCTGCACAAACTCGACTAACAAGACTCCATATCTATCCCAAAACACGGTTGCCATAACCTTGGGTGTTGAAACTGTCCGCTTGACCTTGACATTGACTGGTGATGTTGGGTGACGCCATTCCATTGACTGATGTTTAGACTCTGGGGTCAAGTGCGAAACCCACGTCTCATCGCCTGTGACAATATTCTCTAAAAATTGATCACCTCCCTTATGATATCGGTCTAAAAAACCAAGAGCACAAACCATTCTTTTCATTTGGTGTTCCTCAGTAAGCAGCCTGGGAACCCAACGTGCGCACAAATTGTGAAATTGCAAATTTTCAGAGACAATTTTGTACTAAGTTGTTCTACCCACATTCGGAAATTCCAATGCTAAAGTTGACATTGTGAATCACCGGTCTTCACGAATCTTTTCGTCCACGGATTTGACCAAACCTTCTGTGATCACTGATGGTTGGCCTGATTGCGGTTCATCATGGACATTTTCCCGCTCGTCCTTGAAAGCTCTCACCCACGTACGCACTTTGCTGTCACTCATCGCATTGGGGCCATACACTTGACTTATCAGTTGATGAACTTCCGCTGCTAAAACGTTCCTTGCTGTCAACAACCGAATCACTGATCGTATTTCACAGTCGGCGGGCTGATCAATTGTTTTAAACATTTTGAACTGACACTGTAAACAGCACACTGCAACAATACCAATGAAAATGGCGTCATTTGACGAGCAAGGCATGCCGAGAGTCGTTGCGCATGGGCGTTACAATGATCGCGCGACATTAAATTAGCTACGGCGATTCGGACCTTACTTTCCGAATAACCCTCGTAACAACGGAGGGAAAGTAGTTCCATGTCTAAACGTTTAATTCAAAGTGCTTGGAATACATTTGCGAATACTGAAACGATTTATTTTGCTGCTTATTTCTTTTTAATACATATAAGTTTAAGAATGAGCATAATTGTAAAATATCCATTTTTCAAAAAATTTTACTGTTTCGCTTGAACGACGTATAAATAAAGTGACCAAAGAGTGTTAAATAAAAAATTGTGGAATTATATACCATATAAACAAGTAGATCTTAAGAAGGGCTTTCAAAAATTACTTAATTTACTGTAAAAAGCCTGTACAGAAATGAGTGTACAGTCTCAAGGTCACGGCACCACCGAGTTATTTTACAGCCTCTGGTGGTAGGCGATGGCGTAGGGCAATGAGTGGCATGACCTGAAGACATGATCGCCCCTGTTACAAGCACACGGGACTTGAGGAGGGGAAAGTTAGCAAACGTCCAGCGGATTGACCTCCGGCCCGCGGTCGAATGGGGCAGGACGGTCAAATACCACGTCGTCGACACGGTGAGGGCAAGCTCCCCGAGGGGTTGCGGTAGGAGAAGCCCCCTCCCCCCTTGTTAAAGAGAGCCGACCAGATCGATGTCTCCTCCTGCATTACGCTACGCCGCGCGTCGCTGATGGGACACTTAACACGGTCCTTAGAGCGCCACCTAACTGCAGGTGCGTGTGAACCTATGCGTACTAAGGGCGACATCATCACGCACCTCACATACCTGGTCGCCTCTACGCACGAGGGTGTCGTGGTAGTGTAGTGGTTAACCTATTCGCCTCCCACTTAGGCAAAACGGGTTCGACTCCAGGCGGAGTCACTCCCCCGAATTTTCGTATGTAGGAATCGTGCTGGACGATGCCACTGGTCGGTGGTTTTTCTCGGGGATCTCCCGTTTCCCCCACCCTGTAATTCCGGTGCTGCTTCATACTCGCCTCGCTTCACCCTCACCGGCTCTCAAGACCTTGATCTTAAGAGCCGCCCAAATCTCTTCACTCACTCTACGCACGAGGCACTCAACTGACGTATTAGTCTCTTTGATGGCTACCCACCAGTAATAGCCTGTTATCAAAAGAACACCGCGGTTTTCCCACCCATCATAGGCAGTTACGTCTTCAACCCAGGGTGCTTAAGAATACAGAGGCGAAGCAGCCACTCGTTTCACGANTCAAAAGAACACCGCGGTTTTCCCACCCATCATAGGCAGTTACGTCTTCAACCCAGGGTGCTTAAGAATACAGAGGCGAAGCAGCCACTCGTTTCACGAACTCCAGCCGCACACATTAGCGAACTGGCGTTTCTGGCCAGCAACATNAGAGCCGACCAGATCGATGTCTCCTCCTGCATTACGCTACGCCGCGCGTCGCTGATGGGACACTTAACACTGTCCTTAAAACGCCACCTAACTACAGGTGCTACGCGTGAACCGAGGCGTACTAAGGGCGACATCATCACGCACCTCACATACCTGGTCGCCTCTACGCGCGAGGGTGTCGTGGTAGTGTAGTGGTTAAACTATTCGCCTCCCACTTAGGCAAAACGGGTTCGACTCCAGGCGGAGTCACTCCCCCGAATTTTCGTATGTAGGAATCGTGCTGGACGATGCCACTGGTCGGTGGTTTTTCTCGGGGATCTCCCGTTTCCCCCACCCTGCAATTCCGGTGCTGCTTCATACTCGCCTCGCTTCACCCTCATCGGCTCTCAAGACCTTGATCTTAAGAGCCGCCCAAATCTCTTCACTCACTCTACGCACGAGGCACTCAACTGACGTATTAGTCTCTTTGATGGCTACCCACCAGTAATAGCCTGTTATGAAAAGAACACCGCGGTTTTCCCACCCATCATAGGCAGTTACGTCTTCAACCCAGGGTGCTTAAGAATATAGAGGCGAAGCAGCCACTCGTTTCACGAACTCCAGCCGCACACATTAGCGAACTGGCGTTTCTGGCCAGCAACATNTAGAGGCGAAGCAGCCACTCGTTTCACGAACTCCAGCCGCACACATTAGCGAACTGGCGTTTCTGGCCAGCAACATGTCGGAATGCCGTTCGCCAATCAACTTCTGGTAAAATACTCGTCAGCCGGCAGCTTAGACAACAGGTGGTGCCACCGGTTTTTAGCGAAAAGTTTCACGCACATGCTAGACTTCAACTTCGTACGTGCACACTGCAAACTTCCTTTGGCTATTGGCCGCATGTAGGTATGGGTGAGAAGATATGTTCTACTGGGCCAATTAGACTTAAGCGACTCCGACACTGAACATCCGTGAATGGCTGGTGGACACGTAAGACGCGTGAGAGTTGACATCCTCCAACCACGAATCTGGTTATCAACTAATGTGTTTTGCAGTACAACTAGTCGTGGAATACTTTCGTNGTTGACATCCTCCAACCACGAATCTGGTTATCAACTAATGTGTTTTGCAGTACAACTAGTCGTGGAATACTTTCGTATAAAACAGATGGCCCTAAAGAGTATTTTTCCCAGCACGGAGTAGCCAATTGGACACAAGAATCGTTCTCGGAACCTTGCGCAGCCAAGCAGAGAAGAAGTAATGCCACAACATAGGAACCGTCACGATAATTTGTGTCAGGCTACATATAGGTTGTTTACGGTTACTTACAATTTTTCTGAAGGTCTGCTTAGGTTCTACTTTAAAGATATTCCTCCGCCTCATTCAAACAAAGCTTATCAAAATATATAAAATTCTACCAAAATGACAGCGCACCGGATTCGTGCGCACTCAGTGTAATATTATGTGGTATATGAACTATTTCTTACCAGGCATTACCAACACACCTATTATATCCATGTTATATTCATATTAATTATAAATGAAATAATATAACTTATATGTATAGTATAAGTAGAAGTTCATTTTAACTAATAATAAGATAATTTCTATGTTAATAGAAGTATAAAGGGCTTGTAATAAGTAACATATTTAGGAACCAACCAAACACTTCATACATACGGGGATTTTTCAAATGTTTTATTAAAAAAGTTTGAAAAACCCGCAAATAGACTGANCAAATAGACTGTATGTATCTACTCTAACATTGTGTACACACTGTGCACACTTAAACAATGGTTGCACGAAGTTATTTAGCTCTCTCCAAGACACATTGGAACAGCCGAACAGCCGAGAGGAAGGACACAGGAAATGTAACTAATGTGCATCTATATATTTTTTCACGCATAAAATGACGCGTTGATTATGTTATATCTGAATAAATTCCACATATAATTTACAGTAAAGTGTGTGTTTTTGGAAAGTCCTAATTATGGAAACAAAACTGTCTTAGAATTAAGCTCGTTATTACTGTACTGTTTCTTGAAAAAAGAAAACCTGTTTTGCCGCTGTTAGTTCTGAATACTACACTTTTCGTAAGGAGTTATTGCACGAGATTGGTTTCATTATGCTCTGCCAATTTACTGTTGCCATTATACATTCAGCTTCCGAATTTAAAGGTGAAATACATTGATTTTTGCCCTCTGCTTATTTCCCCACCATTGATTTGTCAGTCAAAAATAAAACTGTCAAATTCACATGGCTAACAATTATGACTTTGTTTTTTTTTTTACATATGAATTACCAACAGACCCACCAATCTATATAAATAAGAAACTTTTACTGAATTGAAAACAGTGTTCTATTTGCATTAAAACTAATTTATCGGAAATTCACAAACTCATCAAAATACTTACTTAAAAAGTGTTCTAACTTAAAAACCCATTTACGTAGTTCTTTAATGAGCTATTGACAGAAACGCAGTTCAATGCTTGTGCACGAAAAGTGGCCACAATGCCGCTTTAATTTGCACGTTACCCTACATTCCCTTTACGGTTAGTGTGTACGTTAGAATACTTGCATTTACAGGTAGGAAAATATTTGCAACAGTCCTTAAATGCGAAACAAACAGAACATCAGATTACGCAGCTATTTACCAGCTGGGTCCGTAATGATAACAGGAAATAACTGCTTCGCCCATTTTTTCTTACTCCTGGGAATACCCTATTCGCGTGAGGTACGAGGGACGAAATATATTAAGTACGCCCCCACCTGTTGATTCATAGTAAAAGGCACTGCAGGAACTTTTCTAACACAATAGTTTTTTCTTCTTTATTTTGCTTATCTCATTTATTTTCTACAGTCATAAGTTATGATACCCTGTTTTCATTTTTCATAAGTTCTAAATAACGACGCAATATTTTTATTATTATTAGTTGCATTTAATAATCCTGTAAAGCGGTTACCACGATTAAAAGGAGAGTCAATTAAATGCTATTTCGTTTTAAGGAGAAGAGATACCTCCAAATTAGATTTATGAACTGTAAGTCGCCGAACCTCATTACTTCATGTTGCATTCCAATAAATCACTATAAATTAAACCGCGCCAGATAGCTCAGTGAGAGTGAGAGGAATCTAATGAGGGTACTACCGTCATTTGAAGTGACTACAGTTATTTTTAAGTGCCCACAAGCAATTATTGCGAAGGTGACCTAGTTTGTTTCATAGCGATTAATTTCTTCACGCAAGCTCCCCACGTTGGACCTTCCGTGTGTAAAAGATGTCTGCGGCGTCCCGCGAGTGTTCGGCACTCACGTTCCGCGGTTAACAAAACAGTACGTACTGACCTTTCGAAAGGCTGCACCCCAACCCCTCTTCTAATCTGCCACGTAATGGCGACCACAGTTACCGCCTCGCCACTCGGGTTGACCCGAGGATAGCCGACGGGTGTCTCTCGGAGCCAACCAGAGAGGCGGACCCTCTAAGCCCCGCCTACACCGTCTGTGATCCTTCCCGCGGGCACGAATGTATTTTCTTAATGAATATTACATATTATTCTCTGAGGAATTACTATCAACAACTAATTAACATTATCCAAAATACCATAACTTTTTAAAGTAATTACTATACAATTGTGGCTCCGTCATCTTGTCACAGTACATTCCTTCAAATCATAGTATCCTCATTCAATAACTAAGAGCTTATCCTGTCAAGGTATAGAAAACATTTTAACAGTTTTTTAGAAAACTATTATTTTTTTCCCGTTACTCGTCTCACGTCTGTAATCGTAATCGAAGGTTTCCCCATTATTTAATCATTTTTGTCCCACACAGATACAACCGAAACTGTGAAAACTAAAAAAAAATATGTTAAGTACTTAGTCATTTGTGCCATACCGAGCTTTCATTTTCAATATTTAGTTTTAAAGCCTGATCACGAAGTTTAAAAAATTCAAGTCTGACAAATGTTCAGAAAGTAGACAATTGTTATCCTCATCTCAATCACATACATTTTTTTAAAATAATAGTTTGTAACAAGAAGATACTGATATAACTAATGAGCCTACTTTCGTATAAATGAGTGCAAATCAGTTTTAGGGAAATTGTTGAAATCTTATATGGTAGGTAGGCAATGACGCCTCGCTGACAGCAATATCATTAGAGATGGAACCAGGAACATTTGAAACAGTAATGAGACAATTACAAATACACACGTCTCTTACTCGCTACTCGAACCAAAAAAATTTCGCACCATAAGCTAGAGTGCATTCAACTGCATTACGTAGGTGAAATTCGGACATCAACTTCGGATGTTATCAGTGTAATGTTTTGTGTGATAGGTTTTTTACTAACCTGAAATATTTACATGGTCTTCATTTTTAAAATAAGTGTCTGGACCATTTGAAACACGTATGTTATGTTGCCTACCGTAGCGCTACTTCTGTGGAGAATTTGGTGGGAATAGGTTTATTGGTATCCGAGATATGGCATATAAGTTTATTTTCTTATTTGGTGCTATCTTACAAAATTGCCTAAAAATAAGCTCTGAAAGCGATGTTTCTAACATATATTGCAAAATTTGGTGGAATTTGGTTAAATTATTTAATGGATATAAAAAATTATCGTTATTATTGTTGTAATCACCATTAAGAAAATCAGTGGCCAGCCCCCTTAAATTATGTAAATTTTTATATCCTTCTGTAGTATTACTGGTGAATAAAATTAAGAGGACATTAGTTTAATAGTTCCAGAAATATGGCAGAATGTTTCATTTTATTACCTGGCATTTAAAAAAAAAAGGCAGGAAAAAGAAGATCTCAGAACGCATAATTGATACTTCTAATGAATAGTATTGTTGTACAAAATTTTGTTGAAATTTAATGAGTTGTTTAGTAAATATAACGTACTAATTTAAATTATATATGTTAATACCACTTTAAAACCAAGTCCTGCCACACTTAAAACATGCCTATACATGCCTTTCTGTAGCCTTCTAGCGTGTAAAATTAGGNTTTAAAACCAAGTCCTGCCACACTTAAAACATGCCTATACATGCCTTTCTGTAGCCTTCTAGCGTGTAAAATTAGGTGAGAATAGGTTTGTTTGGTTCTCGAGATATGGCATAAAACCTAAATTTTTTCGTGTGACGATCTTAATAAATGGAGGACGAAAAGTCTATGCATGAGCACATTCGAATATTGCCATAGATGCTGGAAGTATAACTAATTGAGTGGTAATTGGTTACACAGTTTTGTAGATATAACATACTAAGCTAAAATATTTACAAGGCCGCCATTCCGAAAATAATTGTCTGGCACACTTCGAGCATATAGTTTAATATCTATAACCTACCTTGGTACAACTTCATTGCCAAATTAGGTTGGAATCGGTTGAGAGTTTCCCGATAGTTAACATGAAAATCCTATTTTTTCATGTAGGGTTAGCTTACAAAATTACGGATAAATGAGGCTCTGTACAGGCACATTTGATATTCATAATATATACTACCAGAATGCAAAGTTAAGATCAAGTTTGTTTCTTATTTTCATGTATATAACATACTAAGGTAAAATAGTTATATTGCCGCCATTTTGAAAATAAATACCTTATTCCCTCAAAACATATAACTTTACATAGTGTACGTTTGTGATACATGTTTGCCAAATTTGATAGGAATCTGGTTTTTTTTTTTTTTTTTTTTTTTTTTTTAGAAATTACATTAAAATTTATAATTTTTCAGGTAACGTACTTTATAAGGGAATGGCAAAAAAAATTCGTATTAGTAGGTTCGAATATCGTCATAGATACTGCCAGTTTACAATGTTAAGTTTTAATCGGTACATGGTTTCTCATATATAACACAATAAGCTAAAATATCTACATAGTCGTACTTCTATAAATAAATGTATCACACACTTAAACCATTTACATTAATATAAAGAGCCGTGTTATAACGTATTTGCCAAATTTGGCATTAATCTGTTAATTGTTTCTCAAGATATAATGTAAAAAGTTTATTTTTAATATCGGGCTATTTTACAAAATCGCGGATAACTGAACCACTGTATAGGCACATTTGTTGGGTATAATAGAAACTGCCAGCATACAAAGTTAAGTTGAGAGTTTGTTTCGTAGTTTTGCAGATGTAACAAACTAAGCTAATATAGCCATTTTGAAAATAAGTTTCTGATACACTTAAAACATACTAGTTTACATCACCTGCCGCAGTAGTACTTGTTTGCTGAATTAAGTAGAAATCGATAAGTTTTTTTCCGATGTAAGGCCTATGATAAAATGTATAAGTTCATTGGTGTTTGGGGGGGGGGGTACCTTACAAAATAGCGATAAAGGAGGTTCCGTGTGGACATATTTGATAATTGTAAATTATATAGCCATCATACATAGTTCAGTTGAAATTGATTACATGGTTTCGTTGATACAGCATACTTAGTTAAAATTGCTATGTAACCACCATTTTGAAAAAAATAAAACCAAGTAATAAATAACAACCGAAAATAGATACACAATAGATTAAACATTTAACTAAAAAACGTAATAAGAACACTCTTACACGATAAACAAAATTCCATATATTAATATATAGTTTTAATAAAGCATACATCTAAGAAAGATTACTACAGAAAAATGTCTAAGTCCATAACCTTGAACAATTTAACATCCAGTCGAAAAGAGTTCTAAAAAAGGAAATTTACCCGAAACCCTACTTATACAGAAGAGTGGGGCATTCCGGTGGACGTATGTAATACTAGGACGCCCACCTGCCATTTGAGGCTATGTTACGTATGTGCGAGGGACACACAATACCGCTCATAACAATATGCACATACACACACACGCACACAGAAAGTACCGTGATCTCATAAGCTTTTCTTTCCTTCGGAATGTAGGCTAGAAGCATAACAAATTTGGAAAATTACTTTAAAATAACTGATAAAAGGAACTTTAGGAATTTGAAATTTATAAATTTTTTTTAACAAATCTCAAAATTTAACAAAATAATACAATAGGCTGCAGCTCAGAATAATTATCTATGTAATCATAATGTTATGAAAATGGTTTCTTAGTCATTTTGTATGATGTATACACGAATTTCAAATTTAACTTTTTGGATAAAATTTAAAGCCAAGATAAGTAAAAAATCCATTATCGCAGGTAAACTAAGTGCCGGATTTGAAATAAATTGCCTATTTGACTTCAAGAAACCGTAAAATAAATGTTTTGTGTCAAAATGATATTATGAAACGTATAAGAATCGGCATTTTAATTTTATGTCTTATTTTTTCGCTAAAGACAAACACTGAAGAGCCAAAAAAAAAAAACTGGTAAAGGCGTGTGTATCCAAACACACTGAAGAGCCAAAATCATTGGTACACCTACCTTATATCGTGTAGGGCCCCCGCGAGCACGCAGAAGTGCCGCAATACGATGTAGCATGGACTCGAATAATGTCTGAAGGAANCACTGAAGAGCCAAAATCATTGGTACACCTACCTTATATCGTGTAGGGCCCCCGCGAGCACGCAGAAGTGCCGCAAGACGATGTAGCATGGACTCGAATAATGTCTGAAGGAATGCAGGAGGTAATTCACACCATGAATCCTGCAGGGCAGTCCACAAATCCATAGGAGTGCGAGGCGGTGGAGATCTCTTCTGAACAGCTCGTTGCAAGGCATCCCAGATATGCTCAATAATGTTCATGTCTGGTGATTTAGGTGGCCAATGGAAGTGTCTAAAGTCAGAAGAGTGTTCTAGGAGCCACTCGGTAGAAACTCTAGGCGTGTGGGGTGTCGCATTGTCCTGCTGGAATTGTCCACGTCCGTCGGAATGCACAATGGACATGAATGGGTGCAGGTGATCGGACAGGATGCTTACGTATCTGTCACCTGTCAGAGTCGAATATAGACGTATCAGGGGTTCCATTTCACGCCAACTTCACACGACCCATATCATGACAGACCCTCCACCAGCTTGAACAGTCCCCTGTTGACTTGTAGGATCCATGGATTCATGAGAATGTCTCCATACCCGTACACGTCCATCCACCCGATACAGTTGGAAACAAGACTCCTCAGACCAGGCAACGTGTTTGCAGTCATCAACAGTCCAATGGCGGTGTTGGCGGGCCCAGGCGAGGCGTAAAGCTTTCTGTGGTGCAGTCAACAACGGTTCACGAGTGGGCCTCCGGCTCCGAAAGCCCATATCAATAATGGTCCGTTGAATAGTTCGCACGCTGGTACTTGTTGATTCGCCAGCATTGAAATCTGCGCCCATTTGAGAAAGGGTTGCACATCTGTCACGTTTAATGATTCTCGTCAGTCGTCGTTTGTCCCGTTCGTTCACGATCTTTTTCCGGCCGCAGCGATGTCGAAGATTTGATGTTTTACGGGATTCCCGATATTCACGGTACACTCGTAAAATGGTCATAAGCGAAAATCAAAAATTTATCGTTACCTCGGAGACGCTATGTCCCATTTCTCGTGCGCCGACTATAATACCACGTTCAAACCCACTTAAATCTTGATAACCTGCCATTGTGGCAGCAGTAACCGATCTAGCAATTTTGCCACACGCTTGTTATCTTATATAGGCACTGCTGACCGCATCGCGTTACTCTGGTTGGTTAAATACCTCTGTTATTTGCATAGGCACGCCTATGTAAGTTTTTTTGGCTCTCCAGTGTAACAGAGGTATGGAACCAATAAGAGTAACGTGATGCGGTCGGCAGCTAAAGAGGTTACTGCTGCTGGTTGATGGTTGTCCTGCGCATTTTGCTTTGGTGGCGAGGTAAGTGTTAAATGAAACGTTTCCAATCAGGTGGTTACGGCGTGGTGGTGTAGCAAGATGGCCAGCTCGTTCCCCTGACTTCACACCTCTCGATTTTTTCCTGTGGAGAACACTGAAAGATAGGATGTACAATACGGTTCCTACGACGCCTGGTGACACGCAGAAACGCATTGTGGCAGCTTGCAGAGGCATTACGCCAGAAAAACTTCAGGCTGCTCATCGCTACATGTGCGTTTACACATGTGTATTGCTGTCGATGGTAAACACATCGAGCAAATGCTGTGAAAATACCTAATGTGAAGCGTTTCAACCATAACTGTGCTTTGTGTACTATATATGCGGATGCGATTGCATTTCTCCTTAGGTTGGTTTGTTATATTTTTGTTGTGCATATTTATGCACTCGTTTATCTGTTCAGTTAAATACTCGGAAACGAATTTCCTTAATTACTTCGTATCTTAATAAAATGTAATGTATTGATATCAGACTTGTGCTCAAATTGCCCGTCTTCCCTCCGCTGCGGTGCTCTCCTTTTTCCAATATCGCATTCCGTGCCTCTTGCCCCATTACGGTTAGCGCAACGCTGCTGTAAAAAAAAAGGACCCGCCAGAATGAGTCGAGGCGGGTGTTGCTTATTTACAGCTGTGCATACAGGTCCGCTGCCCCATGCTACCGGCCCACTTAACTTAATCATATTTGCATATTATTTGTTGGCATTTCTGTGTTACTTTCAAGTGCATAACCTGTATCACTGAATTCCTCTTCGTACTTTCAGATGGCGTTTAAATGAATTTATTTTTCTAGGGGGAAAATTATATGTGGTTTCATTATATGTGTCTATAAACGTATTACGAATAGTCACTTTACGGCAAATTACTTGCCCCCGTACGTAATTTAATTATTAAAAAATGCATTTCATTATCTGTAAGAGTTCCGGACATTTTAGAATTGTCAACGTTATGCGAACCATCCTATATATATATANATGCATTTCATTATCTGTAAGAGTTCCGGACATTTTAGAATTGTCAACGTTATGCGAACCATCCTATATATATATATAGGCTATATATACACATATGTATATAAATGTTTATAAAGGCAATGAAAAGGCATTTATTGCTTTTGATTNTATATATAGGCTATATATACACATATGTATATAAATGTTTATAAAGGCAATGAAAAGGCATTTATTGCTTTTGATTACAGACTGCGACAACAAAGTGTTCGCGTTTACTCAAAGCGAAATGCCCTTATGTATATTGATTATTTATTGTAACAGCTTTATATTAATACTTTCATATAATCTGCACAGGCCTATGTAAATAACTAAGATAGAAAACCACGTGGGGAATACTTGCATATATTAATCAGACTCACTACATCCCGTTTGCGGGCGGAACCTGCTACCGCGTGGTCGTAGCACGCGTTTGATTTCTTACAGCACGCCGCAATGGAATGCTGTCGATTTTTGTATTGTACGCCGTGTTATTGTTTACTACAACTCTATAATAGGTATTTTGTACAGTACTGCTGTTATTCAGTTATCAAAGTTCACGTTTTTCCATTGCAGTTGCCTGCTTAAATGCCTACGGTAACTTATGGTTGAGTTATATAAAATTAACATGAATTTATTATTTTTATCACCGCTCTTCGGTAGGAAATTTCATTGCATTGAAGTCTCCGTTAACACTAATGTTACTATCATCTTACTAATATTTCAAGTGACAAGTTTCTGATGATCCGGCTCTCNGAAGTCTCCGTTAACACTAATGTTACTATCATCTTACTAATATTTCAAGTGACAAGTTTCTGATGATCCGGCTCTCACCTAAATAATTATATTAGAGGCCAATAAACTAAAATAAGGTATTTATTTTAACTATTACAAACCTAGAAAAATTAAAACCTTCATAATTATTCCCCGTTAATTACGACAATTCTTAATCAAATGCCATTTGGAGAGTTACGTTCTCGTAAATTTGGGCAGAGTCATTACGCAGTTTAAAACGCTTTCTTCTAAAAGTAGATGTCGTAAACGGTTTTACTATGACACACTGATCAAAATACAAGTCAGCTTTGGATAAGCATCTTTGTTTTTAATCCCGTAGAAGTGGGCCTGAAATGATTTCTTCTATTCACTGAATATTCTTTTGTAAAATGTAAGTATCTGCTCTAACACGGCCATTGAAAAGAGTATATGAATACACAGAGGCGAAATGGTGTTGCTCTTTTGGTGGGAGCGTGCCCATTCTCTGATTCGCTACGCAATACTCTGAAACGGTTCCTGTATCTTATTCGCTACTGCGTGCTGCGAGAATTATACTATTGGCTGGTCTGCCCCCTGGTCAGTATATTACCAAGCTCTTATTGGCAAATGGCGTTTCAACATGTTGCTTGTCAGTGACGACATTTTGATGACGTATACGGCTTGAGTTCAGGGAATAAGTGGCTGTCTCCCCTCTGTATAGTTACCTATTCTGTATTATTAATACACTCTAAAAAATTGTTTTACGTTTACAAGAAATATCCTTGAAAACCTATATGACAAGAAAATCCTTTGTAAAACTAGAAACAGTTTTCTTTTAAAATCTGAAAAATACATATTTGAAATATTACAAATGGTTAGCCTTCTATTTAAACATATATTATTGAGAAGTGTAAATCAAATTATTTTGTTTCTTTTAGCAAATAAATATGATCAATTAATAACAGAAAATATCTAAAAAAAAATATCTCAGTACATAATTTACAAAAAAAGAGTTACACATTGGCAGGACAGGGGACTTGAACCCACAGCCCTTGTGGTAGTAGCCCGCACCCTTAACCACATCACCACTTTAACTTATACACGTACCAATTATTTTTGTTGTAAATATATCTGCAAGTTCCTACAAAATATTAAGTTATTTGATTAAGTAGAATACACTTTCATTTTAAGAGTTATGTTATTCAGTTGAGAGAATTGGAAAGCTCTTAACAACGAAGTCTTGAGAGCCGATTTAAGATTCTGTGTAGCGGTTTAATGGTCAATGAGTAATACGGTCACGTTTTATTGAAAATGTCGTTTTATTATGATTTGTTGGGTTGTTTATTAAGTGTGTTACGTTTATCAAACTTACAATACATTTATTTTTGCACGCAACTACACATTAAAAGACCAATAGATTTCGCACAAACAGCTATGAACGGTTTTAGGTTGTTGAATGTCCGCCATTTTGCTGAAGCTCGTGGATACGGGTCAGTATAGTACAAAGATTTATTTACGTCTATTACAATCACGGCCCTTCTAGTTTTACAACATAAATCTTTGCACTGTAACAAGAATTTGTAAAATTACGAAGAATTTATCAGTAGAGGTTACAAATTTCTTTTTACAGTGTAACAACGTAAAAATTGTGGTAATTATTTTCGGTAAAAGTAACCATTCATCAATTCTGCGTTTGGGTTAGTATCGAAGTTTAGACTTATTTGGCAGATCCTCGAAGACTCTTGGGTGAATAGTAAAGTCCATCAAAATCTTTGTTCAGTAGTAGCCTTCTGCTGTGATATTAAGCATTTATTACGCAGTTTACGTTTCCTCAAGTATGCAAATTGTTGTGATATCTTGCCTAATCCATAGAGCACTGAACTTCAAAATTTCTCTAGTCTCTACCCATTGAGTAGACGTATGTGTAAGAGGGATGTTTTAGGAAACGGTGTCTGTCTACGTGCTTATACAGTGCTCTTTTTTTTTGGGCACAGAATCAAAGGAGTGCTAAACGCGATACTGGCATGCGCAATAGCTGCACCATTTGCTCTAAAGACACAGCACTAAACTAGCCTTCAGTTGTTCAAACATGGTTATTTACGGCTAGCCAATCCCCAACGTCTAGGATTTATCATTTTGTGACAATATTCATATTCTAAAGAGATGTTACAAAATTTTCGTTAAAATATGTTATGAGTAACAGTTCAACACACTATTTAAGTTTTGCAGTATCGCTGCTGTAATTACTTTCAGTGATGAAAATAATAATTTCTCGGTATTGATGAGCAATATCCTACGCCTTTTGCACTCTTGAGCAATATATGCTTTATTAACTAGTCGCCTGATATGAAAAGTGTTTTAATTTGACGTGTGCAAAAATTTTATTTTAAATGTTTGTTTTAAAAATTTTGTAAAGCGGTTCACGCATATGTTGTTCAAGGTAAACTAAGCACGTTTGAAAGCCTTGTTAAACATTAATTTGTTTACACATTGTATATTCTTCCACTATATTTCAAATTCGCATTGACATAGTACTCATCACTATATCCATGCGTCGGTCAAGTATAATTGCGAAAAGTACATATTTTANACATAATTTACAAAAAAAGAGTTACACATTGGCAGGACAGGGGACTTGAACCCACAGCCCTTGTGGTAGTAGCCCGCACCCTTAACCACATCACCACTTTAACTTATACACGTACCAATTATTTTTGTTGTAAATATATCTGCAAGTTCCTANCACCCTTAACCACATCACCACTTTAACTTATACACGTACCAATTATTTTTGTTGTAAATATATCTGCAAGTTCCTACAAAATATTAAGTTATTTGATTAAGTAGAATACACTTTCATTTTAAGAGTTATGTTATTCAGTTGAGAGAATTGGAAAGCTCTTAACAACGAAGTCTTGAGAGCCGATTTAAGATTCTGTGTAGCGGTTTAATGGTCAATGAGTAATACGGTCACGTTTTATTGAAAATGTCGTTTTATTATGATTTGTTGGGTTGTTTATTAAGTGTGTTACGTTTATCAAACTTACAATACATTTATTTTTGCNGTCGTTTTATTATGATTTGTTGGGTTGTTTATTAAGTGTGTTACGTTTATCAAACTTACAATACATTTATTTTTGCGCGCAACTACACATTAAAAGACCAATAGATTTCGCACAAACAGCTATGAACGGTTTTAGGTTGTTGAATGTCCGCCATTTTGCTGAAGCTCGTGGATACGGGTCAGTATAGTACAAAGATTTATTTACGTCTATTACAAACACGGCCCTTCTAGTTTTACAAACGAGTAGTTTTACAACATAAATCTTTGCACTGTAACAAGAATTTGTAAAATTACGAAGAATTTATCAGTAGAGGTTACAAATTTCTTTTTACAGTGTAACAACGTAAAAATTGTGGTAATTATTTTCGGTAAAAGTAACCATTCATCAATTCTGCGTTTGGGTTAGTATCGAAGTTTAGACTTATTTGGCAGATCCTCGAAGACTCTTGGGTGAATAGTAAAGTCCATCGAAATCTTTGTTCAGTAGTAGCCTTCTGCTGTAATATTAAGCATTTATTACGCAGTTTACGTTTCCTCAAGTATGCAAATGGTTGTGATATCTTGCCTAATCCATAGAGCACTGAACTTCAAAATTTCTCTAGTCTCTACCCATTGAGTAGACGTATGTGTAAGAGCGATGTTTTAGGAAACGGTGTCTGTCTACGTGCTTATACAGTGCTCTTTTTTTTGGGCACAGAATCAAAGGAGTGCTAAACGCGATACTGGCATGCGCAATAGCTGCACCATTTGCTCTAAAGACACAGCACTAAACTAGCCTTCAGTTGTTCAAACATGGTTATTTACGGCTAGCCAATCCCCAACGTCTAGGATTTATCATTTTGTGACAATATTCATATTCTAAAGAGATGTTACAAAATTTTCGTTAAAATATGTTATGAGTAACAGTTCAACACACTATTTAAGTTTTGCAGTATCGCTGCTGTAATTACTTTCAGTGATGAAAATAATAATTTCTCGGTATTGATGAGCAATATCCTACGCCTTTTGCACTCTTGAGCAATATATGCTTTATTAACTAGTCGCCTGATATGAAAAGTGTTTTAATTTGACGTGTGCAAAAATTTTATTTTAAATGTTTGTTTTAAAAATTTTGTAAAGCGGTTCACGCATATGTTGTTCAAGGTAAACTAAGCACGTTTGAAAGCCTTGTTCAACATTAATTTGTTTACACATTGTATATTCTTCCACTATATTTAAAATTCGCATTGACATAGTACTCATCACTATATCCATGCGTCGGTCAAGTATAATTGCGAAAAGTATATATTTTANAAAATTCGCATTGACATAGTACTCATCACTATATCCATGCGTCGGTCAAGTATAATTGCGAAAAGTATATATTTTACAAATTTTCTAATTTGTACACTAACTCTTACCCTTACATGCATAAGAAAAACAAGCATCTGAAAAAAATTACAGTTGTTACAAATGTTTGACAAACACCTTTAATGTAACGTTAAGACATGATACAACTTTTCCTCTATCGTTATCAACTTCAGAGGGCCTCTGCGAGTTAGTTTGCCTTTTAAAATACGTACCTAAGGGGGCAGTGACCTTTTCAAAGGTTGATTTCAAAACTGCTTGTTAACTGTGAACAGCCTATAACAGAAAGAAGTAAAACAGGGTTGTTGTGCTTCAATGTTTTAATCGAATAATTTTTTATCCTCCAATTTCTTTTACGGCAATTTTTCGTCGGAGCTGGGCTGTGCGCAGCCTTGGCAGTCACTCGACGGGAGAAAGACAGGCTGCGTATCTCGACTTCCCCTGACGGACGACGTCTCGGCGAGGAAGGAGAGAAAAGAAGTAGGAAGTGTGCAGGCGCCCGTCAACTAGCCTATTGGCCGGATGTAAAAGGGAATGGTCTGGGGGGAGAGGGGGTGTTGTTGGGGACGGAAGGGAGCAGAGTTGCTGTGGCAACCCCCACTTATCAGGGCGCCTTAACGCCGTCAGCCGTGGCTGCGCCCGCGGGTTCGTCGGAGGAAACGCGGATCAGCTGTCGCCTGCGTCTGCTTGCCTTCTCACACCCGGTGTTCGCCGGTAAATGAGGCGCGGTTTGAAGCTCTCTGTGCTGACGTGGGAGCTGTGAGTGGGTTGTGATGTCTCCCGTATCCTTCGCAAGGTGTCAGCCTGTTAGCGCGCTTGCTGACACCTAGACGTTTCTTACTATCGCGCAAATATTCAGGGAATTGAAAATTTTACATATTCACTTTGTTACGAGTTGCGGTCAGGCCCTTAGCTGAGCGGCCTGCCTGATCATACCTTGACTTATTTATCCAGGACACGGGCCGTGATCGCTGAAATTAGTTATGAAATCGCAAACCACAGAACCTCCTCCACCGGCCAGNGTGGGGACTCTCCAATTAGACTGTACTCAGAACGTGGCTGGCTAAATCTTTATAAAATATTATCATTTAATATTTCAGTATATTAGTATAGCTCCTTCCTGTTCATATTCAATTATATTTATATTGAAATAATACTGTACAACCTCAATGTTAAATAAACCTCTTTTATACAGTGTTCATTACATAACACTTATCAATAACTTGTTAGGTCTCTATATCCTCGTTAAGGATAATTGTCAACAAAATATCAAAATCATAACAACTTGGAGACAAGCTAACTTTGACGCACTTCTAAGTAGATTTATTTCTCCTACAAGACCACCATTTATTTTTCAGGCACCCGAAACCTGAGTCAGTTATAAACATGCAGTAAATTGAAGGCACAAGAATATGTAGGTATACAGAAATGAAATGGGGTGGCACTTAACATCAAGAACTTGAAAGTCGATGAGGCTGAAGCGAGGTGAGTATGGAGCAGCGCCGGAATGAAGGAGTGGGGGAAACGGCAGAGCCCCGAGAAATCCTGCTGACCACCAGCATCGTCCGACACGATTTCCAGGTGCGAAAATCTGGGAGTGACCCCGCTGCGAATTGAACCTGGTTCGCCTAAATGGGAGGCGAGTAGTCTAACTATTACACCACTGCGACCCCAAATAGGGAGGCGGGTGTTCTGATGTAGGCATACCTATTCGCTGATTGAATACGCGAGGCTCTGGTGTCTGATTGACTACTGCGAGATTCAAAACGTTCCCTATTGGTTGGGCTGCCAGTAAGCACTTAGGTCACCAGGCGCTGATTGGCCAACAGCGTTCATACATGATGCTGGCCAGTGCCGCAATTTTTCTGGCGTGTGTAGCTGAAGTTCCCGATATAAGCGGCTTTTTCGCTTCTGAATTGTTAAGAAATCTGTGTTGATATCTACTTTAGGAGGACGCCACTGAATGGTGTGCAGAGCTCCAGCAGAAAACGTTTTATTAGAAAACCTTCCAACGTCTCTGAGTGAGGTCTGCTNCACTGAATGGTGTGCAGAGCTCCAGCAGAAAACGTTTTATTAGAAAACCTTCCAACGTCTCTGAGTGAGGTCTGCTAACGAATAGCATTTAAGAAACATTAAGCGTCTGTATAAGTTTTTCAGTTCCTCTATTTCTCTCTAAAGCATGTTTTTGTGAAAGTGAATACGGCTCAAACGAGTGTTTCACGATAATTTTGAGGTACGAACATTGCGTCACAAAACATTAAAAAAGCAATAGGGAAGTGCATTAACCCTTTATTTTGAATATTAAGTCATAATATGCTATGNGGTCACAAAACATTAAAAAAGCAATAGGGAAGTGCATTAACCCTTTATTTTGAATATTAAGTCATAATATGCTATGGTCTTCGCTGTAAGTTTCATAGAGCCGCGATATTGACGCCAAGACTGGACAGCAGTTAAATGCTTAGCGTGTAGAGGAGATGAGAGAGTTGATAAGCATGTCTCGGTCACCCCTAGCAAAAAATTTTACTCTCGAAAATGTTATCCAAAAAATGCGTACGAGTTGAACAAGGTTTGGTTTAAATAGAAAATAATTAATTTGTTGGGGTCCGACACCTTTAAGGTAAAATACCACGCCCAGTTCTCAGCGGTGAACAGGCCAGTGACAGCCCTTACCAAAGTCGCCTGCAGATGGGAACCTCGAGTCTCGAGCAGGTGGTGAAAAGGACGGGAGAGGAAAGCGCGCGAGGAAATAAAACAGCAACTGTTAAGTGGAGAAGGCGATCTCAGTGGTGCACTACCGCGAGCAAGCAGCTGGAAAATAGGCAGCCATTGGCGTCGCGTGGAGCGGGTGAAATATTTATGTCGGAGGAGGCGAAAAGCTGCGGGAGGTTTCACGAATTCCCACGTGGCCCGGCCACCACGCCTACAAGTTAAAACTCCACTGGAAGTGCGGTTTACCCGGCTTCCACACAGCGCGAGCAGGAGCCAAAGGTTGAAACTCTAAATGTTATTTAACCCCGCAACTTAGACGTCAACCCTTTATAAAAAAACTGAATAGAATCGTTTACTCCCGGTATGCTGCAGAACATGCAAATTTGTGGTCGTTATTGTGCATGGTCAGAAGCAAGTATCAGTACTGCCAGCGCCCATATACAGTTAAGGGTGTTGGATACCTAAATATACATTATTATACAATTGCACCAAGTATTGTTCAACTAGTATGCATTGTATGTAAGGACATTTCCCTAGAATAAAAAAAATGCACACTTCATAATTTTTTTATAATTTTATGTAAAATCCGAAAATTTTCTGTTTTCCTGCAGCCATAGTAACAAATACTAACTAAGATGTACAAATAAAAATTTACAACGTAAAATAATGCCCTCGGTTATCACTTAACATATATGTTATCACCAAATATTAGTAGTAGAGGAGAAATAACGACTTTGGCACATCGGGACTTGGTACCGGAGCGTCGGATCTGTTCGTGCTGTCATTCCGGTCGGCCGGCTGTAATAGTGGATCCAGGTGACCTTGACGTTTTACCTTGACCCTGGTGAACTATGACCTTGACCCCGATGACCTTTGACCTTAAAAACCAAAAAANGACCTTGACGTTTTACCTTGACCCTGGTGAACTATGACCTTGACCCCGATGACCTTTGACCTTAAAAACCAAAAAAATGCAAAATTACACAAAATTCTTAAAAATTCATATTCGAAGCATTTATAAACAAATATTTAAAATTTGCAANAAAAAATGCAAAATTACACAAAATTCTTAAAAATTCATATTCGAAGCATTTATAAACAAATATTTAAAATTTGCAAATAAAAAAAATTGGAAAAAAATAACAAAAAACATGATTTAAAAATATTTAAAAAAATTATTTTACGGTTTTATTAAAAAAACTTTAACACCCCTCCACCCACACTCATTCCACCATCGTGGTAGGTGCAGTCCACCATCTTGGTATAAGTCACATCTTTATCTGTGAATTTTACAGCGTGAAGGCAGTCGGGTCTTCTGTACCTGAGCACATTGGGTATAACAGGAGTATAATTCAGAGCAACATATAGTGTACACAGCGCCCAGCACTAGTATTGTATTTCAGATCAGCAACAAAGCCACTTCAGATAATGTATTTTGCCACTTCAGTTATTTAAGTAATCCATGATGTGCACACCGGCAAGACCCATATTGTCTGCATTTAGACAATAATAAAATCACCACCATGCTTTAATTGGCTGCAGTTGAATGCAATCCAATAAAAAGAGATTGCATTTCTTCCAATCGCAGTGGGTGGGCGTGGTTACCACCTCACCGGTCAACAGAATCGTACTGAGTTGAATCTGCATGCGCCACCTTGATGGGGCCGAGGCCTATCCAACCTCTAAGAACGCGCTTCGTAAACGAGTCCTCTTACTACCGGGTACGTCAACACGCCAATTTTATTCGCCAAAGGGTACTCAAGTGACAAGAGCCCATCATCAAACCCAGCACTGTTTGTCGTGGGTGTTAAGTGAGAGGGAATGCCCTCTTTACTCACGTCTACTGAGGCCGCATGGGCCGCCAATACCGCCCTCCAGGCAAATACCCGCCTCCAAGTCTCCTCCCAGCGGGAGATTCAACCATTGCCACCCAGAGTCCGACCCGCGATCAGCACGGCCAAACGTCGGGGCATCTCATTGATCCCCTGAGTTCCCATGACTATTCCATGCAAACTGAGTTTGCGCCCAGGAGAAGCCCAACTCCTACAGGACGTCAGTAAGTCCCTTCTGCGGAGCTCCACCACCCCGATATCTACACAAAGGCCTCAGTTGGGGTCATTCACTCGGTTCGCGGGTCATCACCACAGACGAAGAACCTACAGGATGAGTATAAAATAATACTCCAAATTCAAAGGTCTATATTATCAAAACCAAACAACTTACAACCTTGATAACCGATAAAATGGACCAAGACACCCAGAAGTTTGTTTACCATACATTTATAAATGATCAATGTGACCCCCATGAGCAGCCCGAACGACATCTACGCGTTAATCAAACTCGTTCCCGCTCTTGTCAGCATGTCCGATGTTGCGGTTTGGATGGCGTTCGTAACTCTCGGTTTGAGGTGGTGAGGGAGGTAGCGAGCTCGCATTCGACACGTCAATGTGAAGGGGACGGTCTAATGTTTCCTTTCCCAGAACGAGGTAGATGATGCCTTCTTGTCTAAGCTGTTTTTTAGCGATGAAGCGACGTTCCATACAAATGATAAGGTGAACCGGCCCAACGTGCAGATATGGGGTCAGGGGTCAGGGGCTTCCACGTGAAACCACCGAACACGAGCGCGCTTCCCCCAAAGTAAACGTGTTTTGCGCTGTATCCAAATACACCATTTTCAGCCCTTTCTTTTTTTCACGAGCCCACTTTTGCTGGAATCTGTTATTTGGACATGCTTACAGAGTGGTTGTTTTCTTAGTTAGAAAAGGTGGCGAGGGACTTCATTTTCCAGCAGGATGGTGCGCTACCCTATTGGCACCAAGCTGTTCGCGGTTACCTGAACGAGATGTTGTGGCAAGGCTGGATTGGTCGAGGAGCAGCTAGAGACAAGGCTCTTTATCACTGGCCTCCAAGAAGCCCGGATCTTACCCCGTGCGATTTTTTTTCTCAAGTGTTTCGTTCACCATTGCTGGCTTACATTGGCGACCTCAAAATGAGAATTACTAACGCCATCCAAACCGTAACACTGGACATGCTGACAAGAGAGTGGAACGAGTTGGATTATCGCGTAGATGTTGTTCGGGCCGCTCATTGTGTTCACATTGAAGATTTATGAATGTATGGTAATCTAACTTCACGGTTCCACAGTTCATTTGATTGGTTAATCAAGGTTGTAGGTTGTTTGGTTTTGATATTATAGACCTTCAAATTTGGGGTATTCTTTTATACTCACCATGTATGCAGTTTCTGGAAAGGTGCACATGACAACGCCATGGCTGATTGCCAGTGCACTGGCAGGGCCACCACTAGCACATTATCGTCCTCACTCCATCAGTCACGGCGTTTCCACCATTTTCCAGCCCTGACCTTTCGAGGAGGTGGAGATGGATTTGAGCAGCGCTAGGCTATCTATATTCGCATCGCTGCCCCATTCCAGGGGACAGGCCTCGGCCTACGCAGGAGCACAGAGGCAAACCCTACCTAGGCAACAAAATAAATGAGAATGCCCCACTGGACCTTGTCAGCCGGGGTGAAGAGCCCTCCACTGCAACCAACAGTGTCTCCAGGATGTGGTCAAATGAGAAGTTTGCACCACTTCCTGCCGATCTGCTCTTACACCTAATAAAGTCGGTGACCACCATGTAGGCCTTCACCAGGGGGAATGATCNTCTTACACCTAATAAAGTCGGTGACCACCATGTAGGCCTTCACCAGGGGGAATGATCGAACTAGAATAGTCATTCCCATAGTCACGACTATCCAACCAAGCACTCTGGGGTGCTGAATCTCTATACTCCCTACACACGAGGATCTGCTACCGGCTTTCACCAAATGCACTTTCAGCCCTCCCCGTCACCTTATACACATGACAGGCTGATTACTCGACCAATAGCCCTGCTCCAACCCGGCCCACCAGAGCCGGTAGAAGTCACTGCCACCGTCCANCGAACTAGAATAGTCATTCCCATAGTCACGACTATCCAACCAAGCACTCTGGGGTGCTGAATCTCTATACTCCCTATACACGAGGATCTGCTACCGGCTTTCACCAAATGCACTTTCAGCCCTCCCCGTCACCTTATACACATGGCAGGCTGATTACTCGACCAATAGCCCTGCTCCAACCCGGCCCACCAGAGCCGGTAGAAGTCACTGCCACCGTCCANACAGGCTGATTACTCGACCAATAGCCCTGCTCCAACCCGGCCCACCAGAGCCGGTAGAAGTCACTGCCACCGTCCACCATTTTGGTTGGTGGAGTCCGTATTATTATAAGGTGCAGTCTGCCATCGTGGTAGGCGTCACAGCCACCATCAGCCTTCGTTGTAGGTGCAGCCGTCCGCCATATTAAAATCTGCAGCCTGCCTTCATGGTCGGTGCAGTCCACCGTCTTGGTATATGCAGTGAGCCATTTTAGTAGGCGTCAGAGTAACCGTCCGCCATCTTAGTTTTTTCTTTTGTCATTTGTTTATCCATAGCTGGAGTTTGTCTCTCATCTTCATCCGACCACCATAATGGATTTCATATGTTTTCATTACCTAAGTGGCGCTACTATATTAATATGCCCACAGGCGAGTTGTCGATTTAGCCACCAGGAGGCAACCATATTTGTTTATGTTTTTAGAAGTATAGTTTGCGCTGTCAGTGCCCTACATATTTGACTCCATTTTAGAAACCTAGGTAGCGCTATTTTATCGATTTCGTCATCAGGCGAGATAACGATTTAGACACAAAGCGGCAGCCATATTTGATTATGTTTTTTTAACATATTAGTAGGGCTGTCGGTAGCCTCCATGTTAGATTATATTTTTAATTTCTTGACTGCCAGACGAGCTGCCAGCAACCGCAAATTTTGACGATTTAGATGCAAAGTGAGCTGTCAGCACTCATATTTATAGTCATAGGAAAATCTGAAATTTTCCATTCCTATAAAAAAAANAGATGCAAAGTGAGCTGTCAGCACTCATATTTATAGTCATAGGAAAATCTGAAATTTTCCATTCCTATAAAAAAAAAGGGTTATTCCTATCAGCAGTATATCTACAAACACAAGTTATTAAATCGGTATTTTTTTTTGTATTATCATCTTTAATTAAGACAGACCAAAAACCTTTTTCGTTTTAATACTATTGAAATTACCATTGAAATTGAGTATTTATTCTGTTATCTATCACCATACCACTTTAGTCCGACCAATTATTTATCATCGCTTAATCCCTTATCACTTCCGCTCTTGTTTTCAGCATTGTCCGCCAGAGCGTGCTAATCTGGGGAAAGTACAGTTTTTCATGGGCACAATGTCGACCCTCGGCACAGTTTCTCGTCGGATGCCAGGGGTAACAGATCGCTCCCTCACCCCTCGTCTTTTCGTGCTCTAAGTGGAGAGTTCAGATATATAATCCGATCAGGTCGCAGTATATAATCAAGCGTGCACGTAATAATATATTCAAGTGAAATACAAAAGCTTCTCAAATTTATTTGGATTACCGGTTCGGGTCAGCTATTCTCTGGAGGAATATTTAACCTAATAAAATACGGTAGTATAACTAAGTTTCCTTTTAAATTTATATATTTATAATCTATCGAATTTGCAATAACGTTACCTCAGTACCCGTGCAGCTACTTTAAAACTTCGTTCGCATTCACTAAATGTACTTGATGACACGAAAATTATGGATGTTCGAATAATGCAGATAGAGTTGCATATAAGTGTGGAAACTGTGGCATGGAATTTTCTAGGCGCGATATCTTTCAGAGGCATGCAAAGAACCTGCGTAGCTGTAGGACTTTCACCTGCCAAAATATATCGTATATAGTCTCCTTCACCGCAGCGTATGAGTGTAATTACCACAAAACCAAGGGTTCATTATGAGCATCCACCACTGTGCCAGCGACCATCACGTCCAAGAATCGTGGCAGGGTCAGGCTTGGTATTATGACAATGGTTTCGTGGACGTCCAAACTGCATTCCAACACAGACTTAATACCTATGCCTCCACAACGAGAGCGGGTATTGGAAGGATGTTTGCAAATTTTTATCTCGAATGGGGCAAAACACGCCTCCAATAAAATTTAATGTATCCCTCGATCAAAGCTTTGCAAAACCAATCCTATTAAACGAAGGAAGGTTTCCGAATCGAAAGTCAAGATATCGAAAATACGCCATGCAGATTTATACCACAATTCGAATTAAAGCAAAGACACGTGCATACAGCTCTCATTCAGCACCTTTCAAACTTGTCGAGAGATAATAGAAAATACTTCACAAGTGCTAAAAAATTAGAGCATATTGCAGCCAGTGCATTACGGAGACCATGCAATTATAGAGTTATGTTAATGCCTTTCGAATGTAGAAAATTAATTCTATGTACACACTTTTTTGGAAATTAATTCTCTCTCGATCGCCACAGTGGTCTTTTTTTCGTATAAAAAATTAAATGTGAAATTTTTCAGTAATTCCGGGGAAACGAAAAAATAAGGAATAAGGGGGTGGGGCCATTCTTCACTTGCTCATAAGTCAAACACACACCCGCACACAAAACACACCTACACAAACACACAGAGCCCGAAATATCCCAATTGCAGATGAATCTGATAGACGCATTAAAATTTATTAAGAGAAATGCGTACTTAAAGACGTGGATACGACTCTCATAACGGAAGTAACCGAGAGACACGTGCAGTCGTAATCTGAGATCGCGCACACGTCCAGCCTCACTGCACCTGGTGTTTAATTGGACTTTGCCCTAGCACACTGACCGCCGGAGAACTCTGGAGTTTCTGACGCTGTGTTAAGGTAGGAGAAGTGGGGCTAGTCGCTCCAGAAGCATGTTTTATTTATAACACACGCCAAATTTAATTCATACGATAATTAACACAGGTGATATCTGCATACACAAGTTAACACCAGAGGAAACCCAAGTTCATGGGGACGCGGGTTTGATTCTCGACTCGTTCAGCCGAAATTCATTTTTGAAAAGTCATACCATGTGAATGCCGGGATCGTTTCTTGGCCACGTGCTTACTCGTTCCCGTTTGCCCTAACATCTTGATCCGATTTAAAAAACTGTAGACTTTACATTTGCATTGTACACCACCTAGAAAATTGAAAGTCACGTACTATTTTACGTTGGTAAAATAGGCGAACACTAACGAGAAAGATGTCGTCTAGAATGGACCGACGGACAGATAATTAAACTAAAACAGATCATAATATATAAAAATTATTATAAAAAAATTTATTTAAAAAATAGTTAGATGGGCTGTATAAAAAACTTAATCTTAACAGTTCTCGTGTTCTTTTTTTCCCACTGAAGAAGGAAGATCTATACTAGTTTAATTAAGAGAGACTATACGCCTGTATTTGTTATACATATAAAAAATCCTGGGAGCACCCTGAGATTACCCTCATACTCTTTTCGCACCAATAAGGACCCGAGGAAAACATAAAATCCGCAGATATAGTCAACAATTAATAATTTGTACGCCTGTATGCATATTAGATGGTAATATAAAACTATATGCATATTATATGGTAATATAAAAATATATTAATAGTATGTGGGAATATAAATTTATATGCATATTATTTAGTAATATAAACATATACGCATATTATATGCTTTTATAAATATATGCATATTATATGCAAATATATAAAAGTATGCCGAACGCATATTATACTTTAATATAAATATATGTTTGTGCATAGGCGATGGTATCTGCTAGTTTTATATTTTCCTCGTGGCCCTTACTGGTGTGACCAGAATATAAGCGCTTTCTCAGGGTGAACCCTGGTTTTTTTTAATACATATATAATACATCCGTATTTTTTCTCTGAATTACACTGGTAAGAATCTTCCTATGGACGACCGCTTCTTCATTCTAAGTGATGAGCTGACTGATTCTCGGCCGACAAATTCCTAGAACCTATATATATTCCACTGGAAAACAAGTGTGTTGAACTGCGTTTCCGACAGCTGACTCAAGAAAATTAAAAAAAAAATTTCTCGCGGCAGTTACTCTTTGTTAGTGATCTGCGTTGATTAATATTGGTACCAAGCGGTTATTTTAAAGCACGAAAATATCGTAGCGGGCAGAACACCAACACCAACATCAGTACATTTTTTTACAAGGAACACAGTGTGTTTTGAGTTGAGGGAAAGATTTTAAACGGTGCCTAGCAGCTGGAATTGATAACAACGTTTAGGACGATGCAGAAGCTCAAGTGTCCCGAGAAAATCTGCCGGACATCCCCAACGTCCACCACCGGTGATCCTGTTGGCATCGCCATCAATCACGTTTCCCACATGTACGAAAATCCATGTGCGACTTCCGCCGGGAATCGAATCTAGCTCGCCTTGATGGGAGGCTTGCACTCTGGTAGCTGTGCAACTGCTGTCGAGAGGATGGTGTGAAGTATTGAGCGGGTCCAGTCCTGTGTCGGTGCGAAATAATTCGTTAAAGAAATGTTGCCTGATTTCCACCGCCATGTTTCGTGTTTATCTGGGATAGTGATTATCGTAGTGTTTACAGAACAGTTTGCAAATATTTATGCATCTGGTAAACTGCTTGCATTTATGCCTACTACCATTTCAATGGAATAAAGAGTTGCTTTATCTCTGGTGTGGGACTGAGGTGCGATGATAACTTTTACTTCCATAAGCATGTGCTCGTTTTCACTGTAGGGTGCGAGGAGACTAAGGCATTATTAACAAATATGAGGATATGTCTGAAAATAATCGTCATTGTTCATATCATATTTGATGCATATTTATAAACAGAACCAAATATTACTTAGATCAGTTTTGAAATCTGGCAAACGTGTGCAAAATATGTATACATTTCGAGAGTATGATGTATTTCCATATAACGGAATATTACGGCAATTTGCCGTTATATGTCATAAGATTCCCACAATATGGAACGCAATGACGTACTTTGACGTAGAGGAGTTGGTAGGATGCTGGACTTCGTGAAGTGGCGATCGTCATGCTCTCAGGTCGCGGGTCCGACTCTCCTCATTACTGCAAAACCTTTTTTGTTTCCATATGTAATATTTCGTTCTATGACAAAACATTTATATTTATTTAATTTTACATAGGAATATTGTTTTAAAGCAAATAAAAAAACAAGAAAATTTTTAACAAAATTGTGAACATTGAATTGGCTTTGCCATAAAATAAACACCACCTTAATGTTGACAGTACAGTAGGAAGTAAATTGTTAAAATGTTCTGCATATTATATTTACAGCAATAGCATAACATAATATTACTTTAAAAGCAGCAGTAGTTATTAACAGCTTACACATAACAAAATATTGTTTTTGTTTCATACATACTGTTTCACAACATTACACTTTTATCTGTGCAAATAATAGCACCCTCCCGGTCACTGCAGAATAAGTAGTAACACATAAGGAAAATTGCGTTTCGGTAACTTTCACCTAAGCCACAGACTTGGTATGTATACAGAGGCAAAACAGCCTCTCGTGCTGCGAACTCCAGCAAGCACACGCCAGCATAACTTCGTCACTGGCCAGCAACATGCCAGGACGCCGTTCGCCAATCAGTTCCTGGTACCGTATTTGCCAGTCGGCAAATCAGCCAACAGGGAACCTTCCGTAGCATGCAGTAGCGAATCAGACACAATGGCCGCCCCTAGAGCCCTTGTAGGCAATTAAAGAATCGATACGTCTACATCAAAGGAACCGCAACGCCATTTGTTATCTTGGTACTTATTTTTTACTCCGTGGCAGTCACATGGAAGATTTCTTGTCAGTTCGACTGACGCGACGTATGGAAAGTTCATCTCAGACTCTGATTGGCTGATCATGTTCTGCCTTACAGTGGTAAGTGAAGGTTAATTATATTGTTTCGTGCAGATGAAGTGCGGGATACGTACGCACGTGGTTGTTCTGTAGCAAATTCCTGCTGGGTTCCTGGTTCCTTTAACACGATTTCAGAGAAAGCAATGATGTCCCTAGTATAGTGCTAGTCCCTGAAAAAAAAAAACCTTTACTTCGAACGACTAACTCACCATTCAGTGTTTTGAAACCATCTAAGGTTAGTTTTAAGACACATTGTAAATGTACGGGATGGCAGACCTTATGAGAACTTTGTCTATTTCAACGTCGCTACGTGCAGCTTAGTTTATTTTGTTAACACATTTAGGCAATTATTTTGTAAGATTTTCGGAGTTGAAAACTACATTTTAAGTGCTAATTGTACTCGTTCTTCGGTTGTCATTTCATAGAAAGCATACAGAAGTGAAATGGTTTGGCGTTTCTTTTAATGTGGGTGCACCCATTGACTCCTTGGCTTCGCGAGGCTTCGAACAGGGGCCTTGTATCTGAACAGTCCATTCGTGGTTACATCACACTTTTCTGAAGCCCTGCCAAAGTTCTGCATCCACGATATCCCTCCACCTCACGCAAACAACGCTTAACCGAGTCTAGAAAATTACACCATAAGGACAGCGCGCCGTATTCATGCGCACTCACTGTAGCCTATTGACATTATGCTTAAGAACTATTTCTCACAAGGCATTACCAAACCACTTTTCTTCTCCCCGTTTTTTTTTCATTTTAATTATAAATGAAATGTTATAATATACACATAAAATATGAGTAAAAATTCAATTTATCTACAAAATAAGGATTGAGTTTAGTTGAGTTGAGATGAGAGAGTTGGAAGGCTCTTAACAACGAGGGGTGATGAGAGCCGATAAGTGTGAAATGAGGTGAGAATGGAGCAGCGCTGGAACGCAAGGGCGGGGAAGCGAGATCCCCGAGAAAACCCGCCAATCAGCGGTATCGTCCGGCAAGATTCCCACTTGCGAAAATTCGAGATTGGCCTTGCCGGAGATTGAGCCCGGTTTGCCTTGGTGGGAGGCGGGCAGTCTTACCGATCAGCCACCGCCCCCCACCCCCCTCAAAAGGTATTTTTATGTTTACACAAGTATAAAATATTTGTGCTACATAGCATATTTAGGAAACAACAAAGCATCTCGTTAATGGGGCGATTTTCCAAAGGTTTGATTAACAATGCGTGCAGAAACCACGAATGGACTATAGCTCTTTGAGTTCTGCGGAATATTTCTTATTGCTCAGGCTACCGTCTGTCAAGTTAGCGTCCAGGCGCTGATTTTCGAACGACGTTCCTCCTGGTTGTCGGCGTGTGACACCATTTTGCTATCGTTTGTGTTTGGAGTTTGCGGCACACACATGCTTCGCTTCTGTACCCACAATATTCTGCGTCACTTTCTTTGTAATTGTGAATGAATTACTTAACAATTTTGACATTTATAAACAAGAATGTTCTGGTGTTGCAGTGTCTGAAAATGTATCGTGCCCTCTGTACACAGTATGAATAATACCACCAAATACTCAGTTGCCTCTCGTATGAGCAATATCATTTGTTATTGATTGATGTCCCATCCGCACTGTTGCCACAAATAAGCTTCTTTACTGGTTTCTGAAAATACAACCATGCATCTTATAAATATTTGATCAGAATCGAGTATGCAGGAAGAATATATGGTTTACCATAAAGGTTATAATTTGATAACCGGAATTTGAGAACAAGCTAAACTTCATACAAGTGTATATTTCAGGAAACCTTCCTCCGCAATATTGTAATATTGGTTTTCTAGATAATCCATGTTATAAAAAGTAGAAAATTCTAAGAGCAACTCTACACTAACCCGGCTATTGACGTTACCCAGCAGTACAGACATAAAGATTGAACAACAAACTCGTATTTACGTCACAATATTGATTGTACTAAATTCTGCTAGAATGAATATTTTTATCTTGTTATGAGGTCTTAGTTCAGTCTTTATTCGTGGCTGCTGTGTAAGTTCAAAAGCTTGTTGAGTATAGGAGTACTTTCGGAATTGGATGAATGTTTGTTGGGCAAGCCATGGACAACTTTGAACCAATAACGAACATCCAACAAAACATTTGCCGAATCCCGTGCTGCCTGGTCCGGGGTAAAACTGGATAATCAGTCAATGAACGACTAACTGAGGCTCGAGTACACAAACGTTTGTGGAGTGTAGCTTGTTTTCAAATGAATCCCGGAAATTTCCGTATTTCTACGCAAAGTTACTGTTCTAGCAGTTGCAACTCGCCTGAAATTATATCGCTGTCGGCAAAAGGTTTGAACGCAGACTCATGACCTGTCTCGTTTCGCGGGTGAGGTTTAGCGTTCTCGTTTCGTCCACGAGAGAAAAAACATCGTGGCGATAATGGCGGTCGAGGAAGCGCGACAGGAGAGAAAGAGAGAAATAAAAGAGAGCAATAACGAGGCTGTGAGTGGGTAAAAGCGGGGTGTTGGGTGGTCCTTGCAGTGTTTACAGCGAGTCGTTCCGCCCTGAGGGGCGGTGAACCCCCCCCCCCCNCCCCTTCGACCTTTTTCTACATCGGGGTCACGTTCATGGATATTGTGCCCCGGCAATAACCTGCGCGTCGCAATGCTTTTAATTGCATCCCAGAGCCATGTCAAGTGAAACGGAACGCCGCCTTCGTGTAGGAGCGACGTGAGAACTGTTTCAGAGTCACCACTATCCAACCTTCTCTCTCCCGAGGAGAAACATCCATACACTAAAGATGAGCTAGCAGGGCACAACCAATCTCCATGTCCCAACATTGGACTGCTTTTGTGCCAACACGACTATCAAAAACGGCGTGTGGATTGAACACTGATAAATAAACGAGTGCTTTTAGATGCATGTATACATCCTCTAACAAATTTCTAATGCAGTTTGATTAAATTAAAATGGTTAAAATGAATTATTTCATGCAAAAGTCCTTGTCTTTTGAAAATTAAGATATAAACACGTCCATCACTGTGGACCATGTGATTTTGACAATTGGGTTCCATTGAAGTAGGTCAATGTTGGGTAAATGCGCAGAAGACGAATAAGCGGTCTACCTCATATGTAGTCTATGGATAGATCACAAGTCCTATACGCTATTCACGGTTACGTGAGTACTTTTAAAATCAACCTTTGAATAATGTCACTGCCCTTTGCCTGTATGTATTTTAACAGACACACTGGCTGGCATGCGCCCAGTAAAATTGGTAATGACGTGGGTAAAGTAGTTCCGTGTCTTTACGTTGAATTAAAGGGGTTGGGTAATATTTCTGAATACTGAAAATAATTATATTGCTTTTTCTAATTGATTTATTATTATATGTGTATGAGTTAGAAAAACTCTAAAACATGTACTTTTCTTACAATTTCGCAGTTTCACTTGACCGACGCACGAATAAATCGATGGAGTTCGTGGCAATGTTACTTTTACATATGACGGAAGATGACGCAATTAGCATACAAGTTAATCTTAAGCAGGGCTTCTTAAAGTGTTCAGTTCACCGTGAAGAGCCTTTCATTATCGGGGAATTGGGTCCACGACATTAAAGACGCCGCCTGTCCTGGCCACCAAACAGGAAGTAGGGCTCCAGTAATATTGATTTCATTGTGAAACTGTTCAATATTTTTGAGCAGGGTCTGCTGATGAACAGCAATTTGAGAGGTATTTCACGACTGAAAGGTAATTTCCGTTTCATTATTTCAGATTATGTATTTTTTTTATAATTGCGAAAGGGGTAAAACGGATATTTAACTATAATTTTCAGGTATGACATTTCTGGAACAAGCTACTTAAAGTACTTTAGTGGCATTCAGAGAACATTTGTATTTCATTCTAAATGATACAATGATATGGTCACTGCTGAAAGTCGTAAGACGCGAGTCGACGAGAAAATGATAGCACGCCTGTTCAGTGTCTTGCGCATAGTGGCGATGAGGCGCGAGATGCGTGTACCTAGGTCACCCTTAGCCGCTAGGCCACGACCAATAAAATGCCTCCTGCCACACGACGCTCATGCCAGCAGTGCAACAATTGACCTTCAACTGAATACTTTTAAATTCATACTTATTTTCTTCTTTCTGCCTGCTGCGTAACCTTCCTTAGACATTGTGATCGTGAGAAACTGCCACACGCTAACAAATTTTCTTGTAAATATTCCATTTATTAAACATAGCTTTCCTCTCTAAGAACACCAAATTTTGAGTAACATATCCAATAAGACGTAAATATATGAAACATTATTTATTATTCGTTGATTTCATTATTGTAATATGTCTAACTTGAAACATTCATATTTACGACAGTTTCTTGAATTTTCGAAGTTTGATTCTAAAATTTTTTACTAAACGTAATCGTTTATAAGAGCATGTCATCTGAATAATTTTTGGTGAGTAGTATTTGTTTCGTTATAATTACTGATTCAAACTAACAAACTGTCACTTCTTAAAACTCATTTTCGCGATGCTTGTGAGGTAAGACTAAATTATATTTCAGTGTTGTTGCTTCTCGTGATATTTTGCAGAATTTCAAATCGTAACTAGCTTAGATATTGTGTGGCACGAACCATTTTAAATATTATTTAACATTTCTTCAATTAACTTACTACATAACATAGTTTTACTAATTAATGAAAAATATTTTTCTAAAATTTTTAATTAAACAGATTTTCTAGTGTGAATAAAAAAATCTACGTACAACAAAATAAAAAAAATAAAAGTGGTTATTGTGGTGGTGAATTTAAAAAAGCTAATTTATTATGTAAATTTATAATAATGGGAAATTGGGTTACCCCTTTTCATTAATTCAAACATTCATTTTTACAACCAAAATTCCAAAATCCAGTTATTATATTTAGACTCTAAATTTAAAAAAGATACATATTTATGCACACTCTTAGATTATTTAATAAAATTTATAGTTATAACCTAAAATAAAAAATTTGATATGCCATTGCGGAACACCTTTTGATTATTTTTAATTCAGTGACTTCCATTTCTAAACAATTATTAAGTTAATAAGTTATTTAAGGATGTTTTTAATCATGTGTAAAATGGTCCCTCCTACACCATTTCTGTACTATAAACTAAAAATTCTGATTTATAATCTGTATCCTACACAAGCAATATTTAGTTCTTATAATTTTTTTTTAAATGCTATGTTTGAAGATTAATGCAAAATAGTTTCTTTTATGTCAAGAGAAATTTTAATTTTTTCCGCTGTGTTTCTTGCCTTAACATGCTTTGCTTCAAGCCTTCAGAAAGGGAAAAATTAGCAATCCGCCTCCCACTCTTTCTAATTATTTTTGCGTCCTTAATTTAGTCCTATCCCTGGCACGTTCTTATTACTTTCCCGCTGTTAAAAATTATATATTTTATTCTTATTACAAAGTATGATAAGACTGCTATCCTTCACTCAACTGAAATGCCATATAATAAGTCAAGATTAATTTTGTATAATATTTAGTAATATGAATTATAAACATTTACTAATATGTATTATATTCCAACTATAATATTTAAAAAGTATTTTAGCACGTATTTATACTATCTAAAATTATTTTTACTTGGGTGTAAAAATTTAATTATTTTAACGATTCCTACAAAAAAAAGTATTGTTAAGTTATAAAATACGAACTTCTCTTACTTACCCACGGTAACAAATGTTCGTTGATGAAGGAATGTGGGCGATGCAATATTGTCAGTTGTTTATTAAAATATGGTTATAAAGGNCGATGCAATATTGTCAGTTGTTTATTAAAATATGGTTATAAAGGATGGGGGGCTGCCTGTGTCAAACAAAATTTGTTGTGTTTATAATTTTCCGCTACTTGGAAACTAATCAAATATCGTCATGTCCGTTCCCACTGAAACATGTATATTCAGTAGCATTTTTAGTGTAGGACACATTTCTTCTGATCTATGCGTGGTTGCTATTCACTTATGTAACGCATGGGCCTATGTTCTGTTACTTGTATCTGGACCGCAAACAGTCACACGTTAGAGATACAAAAAACGCTACAAACAAAACTTCCAAATAATAATAGATCATTAGGTAATGTTCCCATTGTACGTGTGACTACCATCCATAACTTTCTCAGGACTCGAACCCAAAGTTACTTAGTAGAGTAGACACCCGTAGTCATACCGTCCTCAGTTACACCTCGAGATCTTGTAGCATAGCAACGTCGTTTACTCGCTTTCTTAAAATATAGTTTCTATATGTTTGAATACTACACATCATAAGGATTCACTCTGATGCAATGAGAAAAAATTTTTTTGTAATAAACTGTGAGTTCCACAATGTAGTAGTTACGAGGATACTATAGTTTAAACTCGTCAGGAACGTTCTAAGTCGAATGTTTTCGAACACTGTAATTCTTATGTTGTCTCAATCAAGGCAAACTTCAAGACAAAAGCTTTACAATGGAAGCTCCACGNTTCGAACACTGTAATTCTTATGTTGTCTCAATCAAGGCAAACTTCAAGACAAAAGCTTTACAATGGAAGCTCCACGTGCCGAGTCCAAGGTGCTGGACCTACAACCACGTTTCAAAGGAAACCTCAATATCAAAATTTCAGGAAACAGGTTTNTGCCGAGTCCAAGGTGCTGGACCTACAACCACGTTTCAAAGGAAACCTCAATATCAAAATTTCAGGAAACAGGTTTAATTAATAAACCTGGGCGACTCTGCTTGACCTAATATGTTGTCTGAGTCACTATTTTTTTTTAAAGTAGTTGTTTGAAATGTTTTTTGAAAATAAATATTTGAGCGTGCCTGGCATGCAATGCTTGCGTACTAATTCAACACCTACTGCTCCACATCGCGGCCGCTATCTGAAAATAGCCGAATGTAGTTAATAAACATCGCATTTTGATGTAAGTCAAGAACATCTGTACGCAAGTCACTGTTCCACCGCTACAATTAAGCATTTATACTGTGTTATCACCGCCAAAGTAAAATATGAGTTCCTAGTTGATTTTATTTCCAACTCTCAAATTCAAGTAGGCCTGATCATAACACCCCAATTTTGAGGCTGACGTAGCTGTTATGACGGAATTGTGGTAAATATGAATATGATGATGTGAGAGAATGCTTACATTATAATAATGAACTGTGTTGCCAATTATTTTGTTCTCGTGACCTCTACTCAATATAAAAATATATTCGGCTCGCCAGACCCATTATTATTAAGCGCGGTGGGACACCAGTTGGATGTAAACAGCTATGTCATCATTAATTCGAGAAATTTGAACTTTATTTAATGACTTCCGGGTTTCAATTAGTTAAAATTTGAGCCATCCCTAACTCCTTAAACTGAAAATATGAAAGTCTCACGTAAAATAGTGTTTTTAATATGTTCTTGTCTATTTTGCTGACAATTACTTCAACCAACCAAATAGTTGAGCTAAAAATAAAGTAATAATTTATTTCAACAGTTGCTGGCTTGCGCCTTTTGTCATTAACAACATCACTCGCAATCTTGTAACTCTGTTTGATACATAAGTAACAAGTATTACGCACAAGAGAGATAGAGAGACAGAGAGGGATAGAGAGAGAGAGAGNCTCTGTTTGATACATAAGTAACAAGTATTACGCACAAGAGAGATAGAGAGACAGAGAGGGATAGAGAGAGAGAGAGGGGGAGAGAGAGTGAAAGTGAGAGCGCAATATATAATTTTTAAGCTGAATTTTACATATTTGAACTATTCACGTTATCTTCATGTTGGAAACACAAACCCTACATTATTAAATAAAAGTTTTCATAATTTTACGAAATGCTAGTATAAAATTCTTCAGTCATCTCTGTAAAACAAGCAGCACGCCTCACGTCTCGCCCGGATTCGAACATGGGTCCCGTCACTTCATAAGCTGGCGTGTGGCAAAATATGTTACAGGGATCGGCATGAATAAACTCTGACTTTCTTGCATCAACGCGTAATGTCACGCTATTTCTCTTTTTCTCTCTCTCTCTCTCGCTCTATGTCTATCTCTCCTTATGTATATGTATATAATATATGTCCACACACTTTATCGACATTCGACATTATTGTTTCAGTTGAGTGTAATGTTTGAGCGGTGTTTCAAGTGTTGTTATTTATTGCACAGTACATGGTGCTACTTTTTGATGTACACTGAAGAGCCAAAAAAACTGGTACACCTGCCTAACATCGTGTAGCCACCTCCCCCNAGAAGTGCCGCAAGACGACGTGGCATGGACTCGAATAATGTCTGAAGGTATGCAGGAGGCAATTCACACCATGAATCATGCAGGGTAGTCCACAAATCCAATCTGCGCCAATTGAGAAAGGGTTGCACGTCTGTCACGTTTAATGATTCTCGTCGGTTGTCGTTTGTCCCGTTTTTTCACGATCTTTTTCCGGCCGCAGCAATGTTGAAGATGTGATGTTTTACCGCATTCCCGATATTCACGGTACACTCATGAAATGGTCGTACGCGAACATCCTAATGTTATCGCTACCTCGGAGATGCAATGTCCCATCACTCTGCGCCGACTATAGCCCCACGTTCAAACTCACTTAAATCTTGATAACCTGCCATTGTAGCAGCAGTAACCGATCTAGCTGCCGACCGCATCGCGTTACTTTTATTGGTTCCATACCTCTGTTATTTGCATACGTACGCCTATACGAGTTTTTTTGCTCTTCAGTGTATAAAGTAATAGTTCTACGTAGCGTGAGTACGCTAACTGTCACAGAAACGGTAGTTTGCTGGTTACAGTGGAGATGGAAGCTTCGTGTAGTCTCAGCATTGTTCGTTTCAGAAACCTGAAACTATAGCAAATTCGGAAATAATTCTTGTTTAGTATTCACGGAGCTCAGCTCCAGGTATATCATCATTATCGACCGAGTTTCCATGTAAGATATGTGCATTTTCGTAAAGATTTCTGTACAATTTGCGAAAAACTTTAACATTGTACAAGTAGTAAATCTTCTTTTGTTTGTTCCGTTATGAGTAATCGTGTCTTCCTGCAACCCTCCTGGCGTGATAAGATAGCACGTGTAGTTACAATCGGGTCCGGGCCGAGTGCGGTGTATCTCGACGCGGCGACGAGCCCTCGGCAACACAAACAACACTGGAGAGTTGCCGGCGGTCCCAGAGGGAGGCTGGGGCAGGGTAGCTCTGCCCCACTCTCCTGCTCCCTTTTGCCAAGCGGAAGGACGCAACAAGGCCATGCCGTCCCTTAGATCGTTACGACGATGGTCCGTGTGCTCCCAAGCGGCGGCGTTTCTCATTCAGCCAGGTATTACACGACGTACTGCGTTTCTCCCAGTTGTACGAGGATTTAGAGTTCACCTTTCAAGCGATACTGGCTGTCCGAGTACCCTCACCATTCACTTTGATGGTCCCTGAAAACTTCGAGCGCGAATTCAATACGTCAACAATCTGAACTCTCTAAGAACACACACAAAATACGGTGTTTATATGCATACTCTTCGATGTTAATTGAGCACTTTTGAAAGCCCCGCTTCAGGTTTACTTTCCTCCTCAGTTTGTATTTTTTCCAAAGAATAGGCTTAATGACTTTACTCGTGCGTCAGTCAAATGAAAACGTAAAATTGTTAGGAGCATCTCATCTATTTGCCTGCTCGTACTCTAATGGGCATAAAGTAAAATATCGACTGACTTGGTTTGCCACAGATGTAATCATTACACTCGCTATACAAGTGTTTAGGAAGCATGTGTACAAACTCAGGCAAGGATGTTCGTTTCCGAAAAAGAGGAAGATTGATATAGGACACCCGTGGTCCATCTGAAATAATAAGGCGACTAGAAGCCCTTAAAGGCGGAGAGAGACAAGCATATTACGTGGGATATTATGCAAATTAATTGCGTTAGAGGAACACAAATTGGTATAAGGATTAATTAAACCAATATCTTGGAAAACAGGAAGGTACGGTAGGTCGTACACACCCGAATCATGTAAATAACAGGGGTTGGTACCCTTTGCTTGCATGCAACATTAACACCGTGATGTTAAATTTATTGTGGATAACATTGGATGAAGCAGCACGTCGTAAATGCTTCATGTTGCAACTTTCTAGGACCCACCGTTTTCGTGTAAAATGCAAACGATGGTTACTGTTATGGCAACGCAATGGTCTGGTGGGTAAGCAACATGTTCTGCACCCGGTGGTAAACACATGTTGGTGGTATGATGCACCATGCTACACGTCACAAGCAGGTCACCTTTCCCCCTCCATAACCGTGTAATTGAGCGCCCCGTCTGCCGAGCGGCCTGTTATTCGCAGCCTGTCACTGCTTTGATTCACTAGGTACTGCAGATGTGAACATGGACGAGTACACAATTTATGAAATGACTGACATGGTCTTGGTGTAGGGTGAAGTGAAAGGCAGCGGTAAGGCAGCTGCACGTGTGTACAGCCAAAGATACCCTGCATGGCGTCAGCCAAACCACCAGACATTCGCACACCTGACGTTGCGACTACGGGAAACAGGCACATTTCAACGTCGATGTGGATCTGGTGGACCGAGAACCGTCCGCACTCCACCGTTTGAAGAGGCATTCTTAGGGAATGAAGACAATGCTTCGACGAGCACCCGTGTGATCGCGCGGAGAATGGGTGCATCGAATGGCACAGTGAGGTTTGTCCTCCATGAGCAGCTGCTGCAACCATACCATGTGCGTAGGATACAAGCAATGGGGCCAGTAGGTTATGGTATCATCTATATGGGCATAACCTACCTACATAACCTACATAACATAGCCATGTTCGTGCAGCAGTGTGAATTTGATCCTGATTTCCCGGCGATTGTAATGTTTACCGAGGATGCCACGTTCACACAGCAAGGCATTTGCAACAGTATAAATGTCCACATGTGGGACGACTCTAACCCAAATGCAACTGTGATGATGACCACCCCTATCAATTAGAGAATTTTAGAGTACGTACCCGAGATGTAAGAAACGATTGAGGTAACGCGCCTTGTAGTGGGCAAGAGCACTGCAACCAACGCTGGTGAGACACAACCATAGGAGATAGTCGCTACACCTTACCCAGGAGCCGGAAGCCAAGAAACAGCGCTGCAGGAGTTTATGTCACAAATGTCTGTAATGTTACAAAGTCAGATAGAGAAATTGGCGAAGCTGCAAAACAGGTATCGGAGAATAGGGCGCAATTAGTGGCGAATAGGGCGCATTTATCTGAGGAGTTACAAACGCTACAAAATTAGGCAGCTGAAAATGGGACGCAATTGGTTAAGAAATTACAGGATAAATGATAGGAACAGGGCAGCTGCATTCAACAACAAATTACGCAGCTGACAAGCAGCTTAGCTGCCAAATTGATTCAGGTACACGAGGAGGTAGATTCACTCTAAGAAATTATTCGGAAATTTACCGTACCAGTGTATACGGTTAGTGAGAAAGCGGGAATGGTAATGTTTTACCCTATACATTCATTGCAGCGTTCCTACATTTGTTCAGAAAAATAGTCAAATGCGTAAGGAAGTTTTCAACATTGTGTAGTAGCGACGTATAAAATTCCTATATCTGAAGCTTGATCTATGGTATTATTTCCATACAGCGTATATGTTAAAAACTTCCATTATAGTTCAGGATGTTAACCAGAATATTTTATACAGTGTACTGTATGCAAAGAGGTATCAGCTAACAGGGAAGAGCTCAAGCTTGTAAAGGAGCACTGTACACTGCAAGTAAACGCCGAGGAACAGCGATTACACTTGCTAGAGAGGAGGCCGGCCTCCGCAACTCATCCTACACAAGTCAACGAGCTTGTAACTAACCAGCTGGATTCGTTCGATCCCCACATGGATAGCCGATTTTAATATGTGGAAAAGGCTGCAGATGTCGAACTAGAGTAACAAAACGCATCGCTAAAGTAGCGGAACAGATCGACCAGTTAGGGCAGGATGTTGTAGGCATGCAAAACATGCTACATTAAGGGAAGAAATACAACCACCTAGCACCACTACCATTTCGCCTACTGTTACACCGAGGCCAGGTGCAGGTGCAGTAAACACAGAAACCACAGTGACCAACCAACAGAATGCTCCCACGAGTACCCTGCTGCACCATCCCTCCAAACTCTGGGCCGAGCAGTTACCAAGGTTTGAAGGAAAGCTTGGAGATAAACCAGTCAACTTCCTCATTGAATTCAAGGAATATGCTACCCTGTTAGGCCCTACCAGACAGCGATATGCTGCGATGCCTTAACCTTGCACTCCGTTCAACAGCATACTACTGGTGGGAGGTATTGCGTACCACAGTCACAAACTACTCAGAATTCCGACATGAGTGTCTGGACCATTTCTGAAGAAAAATATCCAAGGGAACCTGAGAGCCTAGCTGCATGCCGAACGCTTTTCCCATGGAAAGGGAAAAGCCTAGAGACGCACATTTCAGAGGAATACGAAAAGTCGTGCCACCTCACCCTGCCTATCAGTGATGACGAGTTGGTTGCTATGGTGCTGCACAGCTACCCTACAAGTACCAAATGCACTGGACAGCCACGATTGAGATCTTGTTACGTTCAGGGAAGGACTGTTAACCTTCGACCAGATAGACCGTCTGCAGAGGCATTAATCGAACCGCGAGGGTGAAAAACCTGTGCAGAGTGAGCGAACGCCACGTCTATACCCAGTCCACCAGTTCCAGAACTACAGAGGTGTTCACAGACAAGACCAGAACCCCAGAGTAAACTCTTACGATGTGAAGTTTTTCCAGCCCTACCGATTGCAAAACCAGGACCGTAGACGGGTTGGCCAGCATTCCTACAGTGGGAGGAAATATTACTCCGGCAGACGATCTAGGCAAAGACGACGCTACAGAGGGGCGAGAGAAGAGAAAAGCGACCACGACGGTGAACACTCTGACGTAGGTGGCGGATACAGAACCAGTCACCCACCAGATGCGCAACAATTCGCACCTCCTGTTCCACCTAGACCGAGCCAGCATGACCACCAAGGGGCTCAAGTTTCGAGCAACCAGGGACCGAATACTTACCACAGTCAAAGGCAGCGCCCCAACAAAGCCAACCACAGTGACGGAGGAAAACAGAACTTGGAAATGCGGTTTAACCAAGGAACTACAGGCTACGCAGTACACCCCATAGGTGGGTATCTTGCAAACCAAGCCCCACTTGATCCACGCTCACCTGTTTTCGTTCATACGCCGCCAGAGATCGAGTGGGTAAATACCAATGCGGAAGCTTCCGGCAACACATGTGACCGGAAGTTAAACCAATCACGGTCAGTGAAGCAGTGGCCTGATCCCTGACCTGTGAACCGTTTTTTGCCACCACGGGGTCCGTATGTACACCAGCTGTAAGCGTAGAAGTTTTGCACGAGCCTAGCGAGTTGACAGAAGTAATAGTCAACACTGTCCTATTAGGGTAAACGGACAGAGATTTTTTGCTATGTGAACCAGCTGACGAGACAGTAAATTGCCAGGAAACTCTTTGCCCTATCTTTCAGTTTGCGGAATAAAGGTACCATGCTTATTAGATAGCGGAGTGGAAGTGAGCTGCATCTCCGAAGAATTAGTCAACAGTATTTTAGATTCTGGATTTAAGTTACCTACAGTCCCGGTACCTAGGCTAAAAATTATTGGGGTTACGTCGCAGTCAAGTCCAGTCGTCAGCAGGCAAATTTTATTGACTATGGAAGGCTTGGGCAAGCCTAAGAAGTATCCGCCTTAGTCATTAAGCGCTTGAGTAAATCAATTATACTAGGTGTAGAGATCATTATAAAATTTATTTGGATTTCAGCGAACGGATTTCACCGGATACTGCAGTCAGTGCAGAGACGTCACCTGGAAATTGAAGGTGGTCAGGTAAATTTATAAACTAGCTGCAGAGGGAGTTATTTCAATTTTACCAGCCCTTAAGTACGAGTGTATCAGCTACACACGAAGATATTTTTCAGCTTTAGCTAGTGTGGAAACAATGGACCGCAGTCAGAAACATGGGCATGGAACAGCTGTTGTTTATGAACCAGCATATTTTTTCGGACAGCTCAGCAGGAATACGTTTTTTAAGGCCGATATACGGTTTGCACAAGGGAAACTGTTCCATAGCAAGTCATATCCCGTCCCCACGAAGTATACTAATGAAGCGGAAGAGTACCTCAAATGAATGTTGTAATGGGATATTGTAAGGCACGCATCTAGCCCGTACTGCAACCCGATGGTTTGCGTAAAAAATAAAGACTGGTCCGTACGTTTGTGGTTGGACGCATGCAAGTTAATTGATATTACCATCAAGTCAGGGGAAGCCCGAGGCCGACGGAGGAGTCACTTCGGCTGTATCGAGGAGTGAAAGGTATGTCTGCTATTGACTTAACACATGGGTATTGGCATGTGCTGCTAATATTAAGAATCCCAGTAGTACACCGGATTCCTGTTTCGCAACCAACAATTTGTATTTTAAGTTCTTCTGTTTGGGCTTTGCAATGTTGTTTCGCAGTTCACCTGCTGCATGACTGTGGTGTTGGGTGAAGATTGTTCCAGTTTTGCAAGATGCTATGCAGATAGTATTTTGATTGTTTCGGTCACTTTCAAAGAGCAAATTGAGCATTTGAAAATTTTCTTTACGAAATTAACGGTAGCTGGCATCTTTATCTGTATCTTGTACAGCGTGTGGGCAGTCGAGTCTCCGGTGCCTGTGCCTTTAAGGTAAAACAGGAGTAAATTCCAGAGCAACCGGTCTGCACCGCGCCCAGCACTAGTTGTTAATACAGCTACAAAGCCATGTCAGGTATTATTTTGCCACTTTAGATGTTTGAGTGACGGTGAAATTTATAAAGTCGTTGTTTAGCCGAGAAGAGGTGCCGTTTTTAGGCCACATCCTTACGCATACAGGGATACGCACCGCGCCAGGCATGCTGATTGCTATCACTAATTTTCAGACACCACGAAATGTTAGTCAGCTACGCGCATTTTTGGCGTCGTGGGATTTTATCGCAACTATTCAGATAAAGTTGCCGGAGTTTGTTTACCACTATTTTAAATATTAAGTTACGTNTCGTGGGATTTTATCGCAACTATTCAGATAAAGTTGCCGGAGTTTGTTTACCACTATTTTAAATATTAAGTTACGTAAATATGTCACGTGGGAGTGGACAAAGGAACGTCAGAAAGCCTTTGAAGCCACCGAGAGTTGGTTTTTAAGCGAGCATGTAATCCACCACCCAGTGCCAAGTGCAACTTATAACTTGTACGCTGATATTTCTAATTATGCTCTCGGAGCAAAGTTAGCTCAGCTGACAGAAGACGGAAGTGAAAATGCCATGGCGATGGCAGGCAGCACACTTAATAAGCCAGAGAAAAACTACACAGTCACGAAAAAGAAATGTTCAGCGTAGTTTGGTCGCTCAAACATTTCCAGAATTTATAACTGGGCGAGAAAATTATTTTGCAGACGGGTAATAAAACCCTGCTTAGTCCGAATACGGGTACAATTTTAGCAGCAGATTAACTAGATGGTAACTGCTTGTACAGGAGTTTTATTTGGAGTTCCGGTACATTAAGGGCATCAATAATATGGCAGCTGATTACCTAAGTCGCACACCTGACTGCGCAGTCAGGTGTGCGACTGTGTGTGTGTTTCTCTGCACACCTGAGTGTGCAGAGAAAATGTCCCGCGAATATTCTGTATCTCCAGTAAGGAAGCAGGCAGCCTCTGTTGTAAATTGACAGAGGAATTTTCGTAATTTGAAAGAATACCAGCGCAGTGATAAGTTTAGCAGCACGGTGATTGGTAAACTACAGGAAGCACCCAAAGAACATCCGCCCCGATATTTATTTTGTGTAACAGAAGACGGAATTTCGTTCCAGCATAGCCAGTCGAAATCTGAGTTTGAAGAAGAGTGGAAGATCGTTGTGCCAGAGAAGTTACAGTTAAATTTAGTTTTGGACACGCACGAGATGCTTGGGCACGTGGGAATTAAGAAGACGTACGAGGTGTTGAAACGTCAGTTCTTTCGGAAGCGTATGCAGCAAGTTGTTACTAACACAGTACGATCATGTGATTTATGCCAGCGCTGCAAACACCCTCAAGAAAATTTAATGGGCGAACTGCAACCCATTCTCCCCAAAAATCCACTTGACTTGGTTTCTGTAGATCTATTTGGTCCGTTACCTAAATCAAAAGCTTTAGTAACGTATGAGTTTGTTATGCTGGATGTATTTACCAAGTATACTTAACTGTTTGCTATCGTTCAAGCGAACGTCAGAACTGTATTAAAAAAGTTGGAAGTCTTCGTTAAAGAAGTCGGAAAGTCGGTATGCGTTTTGTCTGATAAAGGTATGCAGTTTACCAAATACATCTGGCAAGGGGGCTTAAGAGGTATGAACATTTTTGCCACGACCACAGCGGTAAGTCATCCGCAAGGAAACCCGGTCGAACGCCGGTTGAGGAGCCTGGGGAACACATTGCGTATTTTCTACCACGATATAAAGTTACGCAGGTGGAATACGTTATGATACATACTGTACATGACTTCTCGTCACTAACACTGTGGGGAGTGCTTACTGGTCAGCGATCGATTGTATTTACTGCCGCTAATTTGCCATATCCGCCTACCATATCAGAACTTAAAGAGGTGATTAAATTATTGTGAGGAACCGGTTAATTATCGCAGCTGAGAGGAGGAGCAGACACGCAAACAATTCTAAGTTAAGTGTAATACAGCCAGGTCAGTTAGTGTTAGAAAGAGCAGTTAACGTGAGCAAGTACTGGGATCGCCTCACGAGTAAACTGATGCGACTAACAGGTGAAACTAAGCGCTTTGGATGAGGCTGGTATGGTCCATTTCATATAAGAAGGCCAGATTCTGACAGTCAGTGAGTGGCAACTTGATGTGTACAAAACAAACAAAGTGCCATTTACAAAATCCTGTATCAGCTGATGCACGAAAGAACAAAAGTTAAAATTACCTTGGCTATTCTGAGTGCACTGCCGATGCACATCCGAAAAGCAGAAAAAACGTGGATAAGAAATAGTTCATAGATGTATTAATACATTTTATTGTACGAGGTAACGAAACAATGGTTGTTTGTGTTAAAAACTAAACTTCGTGACAATGTAGATATGTAAAGGTGTTCAAAATGAAATGTACAATAGAACGATACGANGTGTTAAAAACTAAACTTCGTGACAATGTAGATATGTAAAGGTGTTCAAAATGAAATGTACAATAGAACGATACGACGTGGAAAAGTTGTCTGAAGTTGTACTAACTTCAGAAAGCTTTTTCACGTCGTATCATCCCTCTCCAGCCTCGCTTTCAACACATAATTGATATTAATTCCAAAAGCATACAGAAATATTGCATAATATTGTTGAATTATTTTTTCTAATAATTTGTTGAAACGACACGAATTTGAAATATATTGACAGCCCATCATATAAGAACTATCAATTTAAAAAAGACGCTTTCTGTTGACCAAAAAAACGGGTTGCTCAAACTTCGCAGTGACATGCTGTGCGCGCCATCTGTCGGATCTTTTGCGAAGTATTACCAGCCACAAATAAACCGCTTTCCTGCGCGACCTATAACGAATTTACAAACAGATGCCAGTAGTTATATTTTTCCACGAGCTTTGCATCATTTTTAAAGTAACATATATTTCATGTACAACGATTTGGAGTAAAAGTAATTTATATTCGGCTGGTAATCGTTCGTCTACATAAATTATATGCCATATTGTTTTCTCGAAACCCATCTCCTTGTTTTCGTAGAATGTGAGACACGCGTAAATAATTTTTAAGCAATTCTAACGTTATTTCAAGCCACATATTTCCAACTCGAATATATTAGCTATAACGTCCAAAGTGTGATAATATATACAACAGACAATCTCGAAAATGTTAACCCAGATTCACTATCTCGGACAAATTAAAAAAGAGTGAGCAAATATTTAATTATTTGCAACATTTTATATTTTTACTTTTATAACCTACTAATTTTTTTAGACAGATGTCAGTTTTACAATATCTTAAAATTTGTTTAGCATTACAGTGCAATGAGAAGTGGATTAGCTGACAGCATGTTGATAAAAAATAGAGCCCCGACTTGATGGACCAGCTGATGGCGGAAGGATACGTAGTCAGATGTAAACATTGGCGCTACTTTCGCCGAGCTGTCAAAAAGTGGCCTTCTTATATGGTAAAGGATATACGTAGTGGCGCAATGTGATATTGTTGATTGGAGGGGTTTTCAGCGGGATATTGGTGAGAACTAGCGAAGACTACGTACCGCAACCTCAGTGTTTCCACGCATCGTTTAAGTGTTATGTCACTCCTGAGTAATATGAGAAGCCAAGCACCTGTCCTACTAGGAAGTCAGCTGCGAATGTCAGTGCTGCTAAGTGAATGACGGCAACACTGTACGAGTGAACTGCACACGAATGAGTGGTGGATGGGTTTTGAGTTACGTACGAGAGAGTAGTTGAATAATTTGCCTATCAATCTACAATAACATGAACGGGGAACGAGCTGAAGCCTGCCCAGCGAAATATTTTCTGCCTACCCATACTCGTTACATGCTGAGGGTACTCACTGTATTTCTGGGTCCATTGGCACGAACTGTTGATCTGAAAGCAAAAATCAGAAAGAGGGACGAGCTCTATTTACCCACAAACCATTTTTTTCTTTTATTACACACTTAGAAAGTTAAACTAGAAATTTTACATAACATGGCTTCTGTAATGAGGTTTTTGTATCCAGCTGTCGATTAGAGTCTTCATATCAATTTGGGCGGTGCTGTTATTGTTGAATTTTGGCGTTTGACTTCTCGTTTTGTAGCTGAGATTCTACTACATTGTATATATTTGTCTGATTATATGTTTAGTGTAATTTTGAAGTGTTTTCATGTCTTGTTTGATGTACTGCTATAGAGTAAAAAATTTGTTGATTAACTTTCTTCAAGGATGCCTGAATTGATTTCAGGCTGGAAAGTTGTTTTCCATGTAATGTATCTTCCTGAGTGCTTATTGTTGAATGTTGTATGATATCAGCGTTTGATATTAATTGGTAGTATTTTAAGGCCTGTTACACTAGCAAGTTTAGCCAGTTTAAACTGAATCTTAATTGATGGTTTGCTAAAAGCTGAACTGGTGAGACAGCGAGTTTTTCCTCTTGAGTGCTTCTGCGTGTTTTTAAACACGTCACCTAAGTCACTAGGTGCTTTCCTCGTATGAATTGTAAACGAGTTATGATCCAGTGAACGACGCACTTCACTCATATATAGACACTACCCACGCACACGAACACGACGAGGACGGTAGAGGCTACCGAGTCTCAATAGCTGCGATAGAGGACGGTCACAGCTTCAGAGAACCGTCGGTGCTGCGTGTTGGACTGCACATTAACATGACTGAGCTATGTGTATGCAGTTTTACTTACCGCATAGTTCCTGAGTCGTCGAGGCAGCAGAGAGAACGCACGTGCCACGAGCCGCACCCGGTGCTCTGAAGGCACACTCTCGAACTAAGGGCAATCAGCGTGTTGCCGCTAGCGCTAGCGAGGCTCGAGCATGGAGCCGAGACCAGCCGAGTCACCCCGACTAAGGACGAAGAGGAGCAGCTTTGTAATGGAAGACCTCGTGACCCTCCAAGGACAGTTCCGAGGGCATTATTGCCTGATATTATATGCTTCATTTTAAATGATAATTAAATAAGTTTTTTCCCTGTACCATTTGTAAATTGATATGTTCCAGGATATACTAATATTTGTATGTACTATATTGAATTGCAAAAACTCTGATTGTTGGATTGTTTTCCTGGAAAGTTAAGACCGTATGTCTCAGTTTTTAGTGGAAATTCATCGGCGTTGTAAAAGTCATACCGCATAAGAATGTAGGCGCTTCTGTATGTAACAAACGCTTTTTGAACTACAAGAAACAATAATTATTAATACGTGATTTTTATGAATAACGTGATTTTTATGTTTAACAGGCTCAATATTATTTATCACATGAATTATTTTGTTTTCTGGCAAGATTAATTTTGCTTTAACAGTATTTTTACTTGGCTGCATATGTATATGTCTTTCTAATTTTACGTTGTGTGCAAGTACCTACAAGGCTATATGGCTCTATGCATTTTTTAACTTTAGGGCAGTTTTAAGTGGCAGTTCAAATGAATTTAAATTGTAACACTCATGATTGGCCAGTGTTTAAAGAACGTTCTTAAGTTAACTTTCAACGAAGAAGACGGACAAATTGCTACGCAACATCAGGCAGCAAACCCGGGTAGGCTGTGCACTAGGTATTAAATTTAGATTTTTTATAGGGAAGTGCGAGTTCGCACCCCTGAAATTACAGGCCATCTAATAGAGACGAATAGACGAGGTCTTTTAAGCAACAAGTAGACCTATATAGCCTCCCTCCGTGTAGCTTTCAGAGAGATAGGCTAGAACTCGTGAGACGTCCGTTAAGGTGCCATTGAACTGTATGTTAGCACCGTAAGCAGTGTGCTTACATGTAGCGAGGACGTCATCCAGGGCTGCTGTGCATTCGAAGAGATGCCCCGTTGACGTACTTGATCATCGTGAACTTCTAGATCATCAAAATTTTACGTTTGATAACTAATTTCAGCTAAGGAATTCCAAATCCATTTTTTTTCCCTTACACCCTTCACACACACGACATTCTAGAACATGTTCACGCCAACATGTTGTTTTTCGTACGTACACGACTTTCCGACAATTAGTACGGCAATCCTGAACTGAATTCTTGCTCTGCCGCTAGCTGATTACTAACGTTTTAATTAAAGTAATTATTTTNTAGTACGGCAATCCTGAACTGAATTCTTGCTCTGCCGCTAGCTGATTACTAACGTTTTAATTAAAGTAATTATTTTTGGAAGAACACTTAAGAAATTTGCACTGATTTTTGCACATCTTCAAGTATTTCAATTCGTAACCATCACGACGGCACAAGTGTTTCGAAGGCTACTGCCCGAAGAAATACTCCAATTATATGGTTAATATTTTCCGAGCCACAGTTGTTCGGCTAATTTGTATTGCCATCTCAATAAATAAGTTTTTTATTCTGAGAAAAAACAAATTATTCTGAGCTCAATTAAACCTCCAGATATTTTCAAATACAGTCGCCCATTGTTGTCATTTCGTGGTAGTAGCAAGTTTTTCTCCTAGTGTTCCTGTTTAAGTATGTGTTTATTCTGTCCCCAAGTATTTTTACTACCAAACTACTGTGTTGCTGGATGTACAAATGGTACACGTTACTTCAGATTGGTAACATCAAGTGTGTGTGTATTCCTACTTACAGTCTGGGCGGCGCCGGGCAAAAGTAACTCGCCAGATTGCATTCAAGCGTCACTAAGGTGAATCCAATTTCCCGTTCTCACGCTGTTTTGTGTTATAAAGGAGTTAAAGGGGGCAATAATTCTGATTTTCAATAATCACCCCAATTTAGTACTCAATTTGGGTGATCGTGATGCACAGCTAGAGTTGGCACTCTACCCAGAAAATTCGTCACACGTACTGCAACTGTCGCAACGTCATTCTCATATACACAGAAGTATANATTCGTCACACGTACTGCAACTGTCGCAACGTCATTCTCATATACACAGAAGTATACCGAAGCTCTTTTCTCTCTCAGTTTATCATTATCTTGCATTAGGTTTAGTGTATCCCACCGTTGTATTCTGTTCTGTGCCGTGTTTAGCAGTCGTCTCGTCTTTACGTTTCTTTACATTTTAGACTGGCATTTAAAGTTAACATTTTAAACATTGTGTTTAATAAATATGTGCACAACANTACCGAAGCTCTTTTCTCTCTCAGTTTATCATTATCTTGCATTAGGTTTAGTGTATCCCACCGTTGTATTCTGTTCTTTTCCCTTGTTTAGCAGTCGTCTCGTCTTTACGTTTCTTTACATTTTAGACTGGCATTTAAAGTTAACATTTTAAACATTGTGTTTAATAAATATGTGCACAACAGGCACATGTTAACGGTTTTGCAAGGATTGAGAGCTGGTATAAACTAAAACTACATTAAGTTCTCATAATATGCTTTAAAGTTTAAATACAGTGGTATAATTTTATGGTCTATTTGCGTTTTCTTCACACTTTCTGAATCAAACATTTGAATATTCACCCCATGTATGATGTGTTTCTTGGTGACCTAAATACGCCGTGTATCACACGCGTTTTACAATTCTGTTGTCATAAAAGTCCCCAATTTTTTGTTCAAATTGAACTTGAACTTGTATTTTATCTATAAATGATTATATTAAATTTATAATTAATATGAACAAAAATTGGGAGAATATGGGTGTGAAGGTAATGCCTAGTAACAGATATATCTTTCGAAAAATCTTATTGCACTGAGTGCGCACGAATGCTTTGCTCTGTACTTTGGTGTAATTTTCTAGACTCGGTTAAGCTTTGTTTGCATGGAGCGGATGAATATCCTAGAAATAGAACTTAAGCAGGGCTCCAGAAAAGTGTGGCGTAACCGTGAATGGACTGTACGACGTCATCGCTGTGCATTACTATACGCCATTTCACAACGCCACGTTAGTGTAAGCATGTGTTGGTCGGACATTTGAACAACGTCGCAGTTAGCTCTGCTGCCAGTGCCACGTCATTGCCAACCAGTTACTTGTTCGATTTGTTTGACTGCGACGCCAGAGTCGTCGCTGCGGCGCCGTAACGGCGGAGATGACCAGCTTTTACAATCCACCGCCAGATGAGCGTCGAACGGCCGGCACTTTGCATGGAATGGCCGTCTTATTTGCGCCGAGCCAATGAGGCGCGTGCTCGTGCGCAGGCGCAGTACGGGAAGCCGCGGAAACCAAAGTAAGGTTACTTCTGTAAATAACCCTAACTAAAGTTATAAAGAAAAAAATATATATTAACCAAGTAAGTTGTTCAAAGGTCTTTATTAAAGAACGTTTTGTTCGTCATATTGTGTCAACATAAATCAAATCAAGAAAACAAGACTGGCTATTGAAGAAGAGGTGTTTACTGCCACGATCGTTCAAAAACATGATGCAAAATATATAAATCGACGTCTGAAAATGTATTGGATATAATGTGTAAAGTGCGTGGCAAATAGAAGGTAAACAAAAAAATTTAGATATTTTTTAAAAAAGTATTTACCACTGCAGTTTTTATACTTTTTCTGGGTACTTTGTTTAAAAACTAATAAATATTTACCCCATAAAAAAAAAAAGGTTGAGACCAAAATTTCTTAATTGTGTTATATTTAGATGTAATCAGCGGACTTAATTTTTTTAAGGTGTGATTTTTAGTGTGCGGTAATTTGCGTGAAGTAACTTGTGTACACTTGAAGTATAGAATAATTAATTAGTCAAAATTCTTTAGGTGCCAAAAAATAACCAATATTATTATTTTGCTTTGGGGTTGCGGGATTCACATGCTACCTAAATAATAATTCCAGTACAACTAAACAAAAATACGTGCTAATAAAATACCTAACTAAATAATATACTGCTTAGAATAAAATAATAATGTTTATAAACTATGTTAGCAAAATTTGCTCCTAAATCACATTTACAAAGCGCGCGTAGTGAAACGTCAAAAGAGGAGGTGGAGGAGGGGGATCAAATAGCGGAGATAGCTCAGTCACCTATAGCGTACTAACGTAACTGCACTTGACAGCGGCTGTCTAGCGACCAATGACAGACATCCACTGCAGCACGTCGCACCAGAATGTTCTACACCGTTACCGGCACCGAGATGGCAGTGGCGGTCGCACCGTCTCATTGTAGCAGCTCCCTCACACAAAACATTCGGTTCTGGCTGTAATATTTAGCTCAATGCAGCATTTGGTTGCAGAAATATTACTTAGAGGCTTGATTGACATTATCACATCAACAATATATTTGCATTTTAGTCATATAATCAGTTTGTAAATTGTTTACATTAACAACTTTGTCACAACATTATTATTTTTACTACAACATAAAAATTTACACAAATGCCTGAACAGTTAATTATGTTGCAAGAACAATTAACTTTTTTTTTGTTTAGATGGAGTTTAAAGGAAAATTAATAATCATCATATATAAATTAAAACTTTAATTTATCCCTGATTTATTTTCCTACACTTCGCTGTTTACGATGAATTTACGTATACAATTATAAAATAACATAATTTATCACAACCGAGAGCATGATGTAGCATACAATATTTGGACATATAAAACGAGCAAATAAGATATATGATAAGCCGGTTTTAACTAAAAGGTTCAATGAAAGCACAGCGGCAGTGAACAATCATTGTTTCATGTAAGAATGGAGAATACTGTATGGTAGTAATGATTATTTAGTTAATGAATAATGCGAGTGGAGTGCATACAGCACCACTGCACGCTTATACTTTTAACGGCATGTAATAAATACACACTACTGCAGTCTTGGTTTCACTGAAAGACTTGAAATGCCTCTCTCCAACTCATATGTTTCCTTCGGCAGTTGGACTTTAGACCATACAGCAGTTCATCCCTAACGCATCTGCGAATTTGGAAACTTATATAGGTCTAAGCTGTTAACATGAACATCTGCACGCTAGATATGAAGTGTTGTATCTATCCTGCAGCGAAAGTGATGTATCTCCCATGAAAATTAACCAAAGAAAACTTAAGGTATATAAGATTTCTTTATGGATTCTAAAACAGAGGCAAGACTTTCCATTGGTTTGAAATAATCAACTTTTTATTATCTATCCACCAGATGATTGCATCCTGTGTTGTATATATACAATGTTTCGGATTTATGGTTCCAGTTTAACTTGCAACACACTTATGATGATATTGACAACCACAAACCACTGTTAGTATGGGTCTTCATACTTTTCGCCACTTGTGTCTGTAAAAGTTCTGCTTTACCTCTGAAAATGTTCATCACTCCATTGGAATTCATTAAGATGTACTGAAGGTGGTGAATGTGCAGTCTAAAATCAGAATGTTATCATAAACGTGAAAGAAAGTCACACTGGCTGGCAGCGAGTGTTATGAAATAACATACAAGAAACAAACATTTTCTGTCCACACCCCGCTACTATAGTAAATTAAGTTAATATGCATATATCTCTTATTGAAATTGATAATATCGAAATATTTTCGTTTTTTCTCTTGTCTGTTATTTCCATATTGTAGGCCATAAGATTTTTGAATAATTCTCAAATCGGAACCATTAGTTTAATTCCAGACTTGAATATAAACCTGCGTTTTTTGCAAGTCCTCTCGAAGATCTTCCATACAAGCAGACTTCTAGAACACATATTCTGAATCGCCGCCCTCCCTACATGTCTGATAATGGACTAGTTGCCGCAGTTTGAAGTGTTTGCCGTCTGTATAACAGACGCCATTTGTTCTTACTTTTTATCCGAAGTGATTCATCAGTGTTGAAACCATTCAGGATGTCTTCTATAAGATAATTTTCTAATTAAAAAAGTCTTTTGTATCTATTAACATGCCTGAATCGGCATGATAATGCAAAATTTAACAAACATATTCACAAAGACGTTCGGTAATCAGAAAACCCGCTATGGTGTTCAAATTTCAGGTGATATTGCCACACATCTTGTGCAAGATTTTCCTTCCAGCTTCGGCTTACTGGAATTCCCGAGGATCAGTGTGCAGCCGGCAAGTACTGGGATCACAATTGTTTTAAAAGGTAACGTGCGGCAAGCAGTCAGTAGACTTCAGAGGAAAGTCGGCAAACAGAATAAGAAATGCGAGATTATATATCTTATTTCCAAACTATTCCCCTAAACTCCTGTACATGCTGGAGGACCATGAAAAGCATCATTTGAAGATTCTGTTATAATCCCCCTGTCTTTATGACTTCACAACAGCAAACAACTGATGCGATGGTTTGCCCAATCTTTATATTGGATCTATACAGCCGTTTTTGGCAAAATAACCTAGTAATATGAGGAAAATTTCCATCTCTGTGAAGTCTAGATGGCTACAAGTTATAAAAAAGAAAACAGTAGAGACCTTGTCTGTTACGATGCTCAGACCTTGATAAAAATTTTCTATTTAAAAATAACATCACCCTAAACACCAAATGTATCACTTGATATATGATGAGGCATATGTGATCTGTATTTAATAGTATTTAGGCAGCAAACAGTGCTGAAGCAAAAAAGCATGGTTAATAATTTTAAGATATCAAAACATTACGTGATAGAAATGTAATATAAATATATATTTATGATCAATTAACACCTACTCAATGTGTGTCTAGCATCACAGTTACGTGATTTGTGTATTAAGAACAATATAAGTAGGAAATTTCGTGAGTTTTGCTGATGTAGCAAGTAATAACATTTCTTCTATATGCACTAACTTGGTTGTCTGTTTGTTCGTTGCTGGCTCCGAAGGTTAGATTTCCACCATGTAGGTTAGTTTCTAATGGACTCACTCACTCTATCGTCGGATATCAGGTACTAGTTATAAAATCATAATAATTTTGAATGCATAAAATAATTAGTGGATTAGTGACAAAATTGATAAAAACGTACAAGTGCTTCAAATGATCGCACGAACTTTATAAGGTTTCCTACTTCCTCTAACAGAAGCACCAACAAACCAATATTTAAAAACCATTTCCCTCTTTCGAAAGTAACTACAGACTTCGAGAAAACAATTCATTCCACTATTTCCGAAGGAAAATTTACTCAACCTTCCCAGACGGTAGCAGTCGCATAATTGCAATGTGTGCACGTGAGTGACGTTTATGACTCGCACATCTAGGTTCGTGGTTGTTAGACACGACTTGCATCTCCGCCATCGCGGGAAGGCGTCGACCAGAGTTACACCTCCTACCTCACTTCAAGCACAGGCATCCGCTTCTAATTAAAAGCCATAAAAATTGCATCAAACATCCGTAGCTCGCGCTCATTGTACGTTCAGTTTGAAGCGTGAAATATTGGCCGACATGCCGGGCCGCGCTTAAGGGGCCTTGCTGCCTGGAAACATTCCCACGCCGGCGGGCAAAGCGTATTTGCCTCCCCTGGAGCACACAAGGTTGCATTCCTTCCCACCGGTGCATGCCAGGCACACAGGGATCTCCCCCTCCCCCTTAGAGGCCCGCTAGGAGCCTTCCTTACCTCAGCCACGGTGCATTGTGTGTGGCGAATATTTGGCATAGCGGTCTGGAGGGCTGCGCCTCCAAGACACCTCCCAGCGACATCTGGTAGCGGCAAAAGTAGACGAGGGCTGCAGCCTTCGAGTTTTCACCTCCGTGATCCCACACTCTATACCTTAAATAATGATGGTGTATCACAATAAGTAAAAAACAGTGAACATGGCTCTACTTGTAATCAGTGCCAGGTAACCGATCTTTATATGTAGACCCTACGTGTATTTCGCAAATAATTTCGGCGGCAAGCTGGTTTTTAACCTCTTAAAATACATATTAATTTTTCATGCTAGACGCTGCAAAAGAATAAGTTTATGGCGTGGAAAGTACTTACGAATATTTTATAACAACAGTCACTTTGCAACCTATAGAAAGGGTTTCCGTATATTCATGAAACAAGAAGCAACCAATTTTGAAACAGTATGGTGTGTCAGAACAACCAATAGCATTGCTCTAGGTAATACGATGTCCGTATTGGTGATAGTTTGTAGACTTGCTCAACACCGGCCATGACCGTACTCACTCTGCACCATGTCAGACGTGCACGAGTATACTCGGAATAATACGTTAAAGGGTTCAAGGCTGTGTACTCTTGTGTTTCCTTTATACGTAATAGGAACATAGTGAATTTAATAAGGCTATTTAATTATTTAGCCAATAATGAAAAGAACAGAATAAGGTGACCAAATCACGTGCAACCATTTTGAATAAAAAAGAAGTCTCGCATCTGAGAATCGGCCAACTTGGCCCTAGCAGGTGAATGACTACGAATTCTAGGCTGCTGTCAAATTAATTCACAAAATTCACGGACCTCTACTAATTATTGTTATTACTGCAGCTCACTGATTTAAAGAAATGTTTCTCCTAAATATTGAAAATTCAATTCCCGTAAGTCCCAGTTCATTTGGTTGATTCGCCTGTCGTCAGTAGTTTATATCTTGACTTACAGTGTATATTATTTCACTGTTATACACCACTGATAAGGGTTCAGAGTTTAAAGCGAGCGTAGCAGCAGACAATTTACATTCTTGTCCAACATTGTCACTCATTATAACGTAAAAAATTCATTGTAATCCACTTCATAAACTACCTGTATTTTTCTGCATATTTAATTTACCGAAGTAAACCTACTAGGTTTAATATTATAAGTGTTAAATACTTATTTAAAGTCAGAAATTGGTATTCGTTGAATACTCGATTAGAAAGTTGCAGCAAGCTGGTTATTGCCTCAGAATAGAAGTAATTCGCAAAAAAATAATTTCCAAGTCACGATTGAAACAGTGTAATTCCATCATCGCAGAACTCAAGTGTTCAGTCTTTCAAATTCAGAGTTTTTTGCTGTTTTTCAATGAAATTTAACTGACTTAAAACAAGTTATCATTTTTTTTTTAATTTTAGGCTCTACAGCTTTTATTACAAAATATCACATAAGTGATATTAATTTATTCACTTGACTATGCTGAACCCTTCATTCTCTACAATCATATTTACATAAACATGTTTACATATTTTCCAGGAACTTGGTTTAAAAAAGGATTTATATTAAATTTTGTACTGTCCAAAGTAGTTTGTGTTTACTTTTGCAAATTATTTTGGCTGAACTCTTTTTTTTTCTGTACAGCTAAATATTTACTAAAGTTCCAAATAGGTAATGAACAGATTTTTGAAGATATTTTATGATAGTCTTTACCAAGTTAAATATATTTATTTATTCCTCGGAATACAAAATTCTTGCACAATTCTATAAAAACTACAACTTTAGATAGAGAATTAGAGTGCAAGGGAGAGACATGTATATTTGTGTGTGAGAGTTTTAAAACATGCCCAACACTCAAATGTTTCGCATGGGGACAGCATTTATAATTTTTCTTTCTTCGGCGTTAAGCTTATGAGTCTATGCACGATAAATCAGCAATATAACCATTTATATTGGAAGGCCGAAAAGTTATATATGTGGATTGGAAGTTATATTATTTGATTAAAGGACGCCTAAAATTAAACAGCCTCAGTTGCATACAAAAGGGTTCAAATGTGTAAATTATTTTAAACTTTAATTTTATATGAAAGTTTATGTATTTTTAACTCACTAAAATGTGACTGAAAACTTTTGATAAGTTTTCTTACTATGAAGTGCATAATAGTAATATTATCTTAGTGCATAGAAATAACGTTTTTCAATGTTGAGATGTAGCGAATATCATACGTGAAATGTTCATATTTTAAAATTGCACAACATGAAGTATAAGTATACAAACAATATAAAACTTCGATATAATAAATACAAAAACAACGCACATGTGATTGTGATCATATGTTGTCGTATATCTTATAACACAAAAAATGTAAGCATAAGTGTACATCAAGCATACTATGTGTGTATTTGTGTGTGCACGTGTCTGTTAGAGAGAGAGAGAGAGAGAGAGAGAGAGGGATAGAGAGGGGGGCGAGGGAGCAGAATTCTTAGCAAAGTGAATATCATTTTATCTTCATAAAGAATAACAACAACCTTCTCTGTGTCACCGACGGAATAAAGTAAGTTCTAGGAGGAACGGTCAACCAGTACAACTGGGACAGAGGAACATTAAATAATTATCTTACTTCTCACAAATAATTGGACGAGTAAGTACTCCAGAAAATGTTACGAAAAAGTAAACCGAAGCGACGAAACGTAAGGAAAGTGTTTTGAAAATTATAGCGATGCCGGTGGTGTAACTGCAGCGCTAAGTGGATTGCTTTTAGAGAATAGAGAATAAACAGAATATCACCATGGACGTTCCAATATTACAAAAGTTTTGTAAGAAGGCTGCCTCTAACAGTATTATTAGATACAAGAGACTCACGCTGTATGAGTGTAGATAATGGAACTTCTTTTCAATTTGCACAATTTAGAGCAGTAAATGACCAAATGCAAACATATTTTAAAAGTTCGTGACATTTTCACAGTCAAACTTGACAGACACGTAGATACCATTTATGAGGTACGCCGTAGTTTCGGCGAAATAATCATAGCATAAAGATGACGCAGAGTAATATTAAATTTTCTGCTCATATCCCCAACAACACTGACTCTTCCATCACCCTCAGGACTGTCGTAATCACTTGGTCATGCATTAAGGTACACGTTAAATTGTGTTTTATAATCGACTACGCCTTTAAGAAAAAACTAAGCAACTTGAATATATTCTGGCTGCATTAATATTTACTCAGAGGAAGTGCATGTGACAGCATTTCGAAGCAAGTATTTGCATATAGAGATCTAACATACAGTCCAGCTCCCAATATTTTGATAGCCTTACTGGCAGCACCATATTGCTATGTTGAAACTCGGAGATATTTTACTGCGAGTAAACACAAGAGACCGAAAGTATAGTACCTTAAAATAAAAATTAATACTTGCGGTTTAAATTTTAATGGAAACGCATCTGTAGACTATCATATTGTATTAGGCGATTATAGTGCCTCTTTTAAGTAATTTGAGCATCGAAACCTTCTTTGCTTTAACTTTGACTATTGCAAAAATCGAATCTGAAAACCCAAAATTACAAGTTTTTTGGGAGAGTTCATAGTGCAACTACCAGTTTTGTTGCAATAACAGAACGAAATAAATAGCAAGTTGGTTAATAAGTGAGAGTAAATAAATCATGCCTAGGGACATGTCGAATTCGCGTAATTATATAGCACCACAGGTGACTTCGCCAACCTCTATGTACTTGAATTAGCGTAATTTCTTTGTTGGCTTGTACAACGGCAAGCATCCAGTTTTGCTTTTAACTTGATTGGATGTGATTGAACAGTCTTATTGTTACTTCTGTCCTATTGTTACAAAGACGTTCAGTGAGCTATAAATAAACAGTAATCTAATAAATAAATTGAATACAAAAATACACTTGTTTGAAGTGTATACCTTATTCACATATTAACCCGAATAATGCAGGTCTCTTATAAGCTATGTTTTAGGTGGGAGAGAGTAAGAAACTAAATAAAATGGACGGCCTTAGATTGTAAACTCATTACTGTATGGTTAAGGATAAGTAATATTTAATTGCAAAGCATGATTTACGGAACACCAGCTTGTGAAAGTAATGGCTAAAATAGGGGAGTTGTCTCAATAACATAAGCACGGTGTTGACATGCACATAGAGTTCACTGAAAGTGTTGTTGCCACCTGTTTACAAATCCTTCCTTGCAAACATCTCTTGTTGCTATTGTTTTATTATTGTCGTTCTAACGTCCATCTCATCGCATCGCAGCTATGCCGCCTCTAAATTACTACCTCAAAGGCAAGTTATATTAATGGTGTAGGCACTTAATAACGTCTCAAAATCCTATGCCATTTCAACGAAGAAACAGTATCTTTCGTTCATAAATAGTTGAAAATTATATTTTTTTAAATTCTAACTATGTGAACAAAATATATGTGAAATCCTACAATAATGTTTTAAAAAAATAAAAACTTATTTTCTTTTAATGTACCTTGTTGATAATAAACTCTAACCTTGACACTAATCCCTTGTGAGTTTTAAAACGTCCGGAGTGTTGACAAATATTTATTTACTACATTGGAATTTTTTTTGCCCAAATTTAAATATTTATCTTTGATCAGACAAAATCATTAGAAGCGATAGATTATCACGGGAACAGTTGGCTGCAGTGTGCCAATGAGGAGTCTGATACTATACAGCAGAACGTTTGTAGTTGCTTTGCTAAGAATGTTGCCAAGTCAAAAACTTGATCATTATTCAATCGCAAAATTATAAACTAGTTAGAGCGTTATCGAGAATACGCTGACTCAAAAACTGTTGAAATTCTCCAGCGTCTCTAACAATAAGGTTAGCAGCGAATCAGGAAACTGGTTAGACGTGTTAACGTCTTGTCAAAGCGTAATGCTTAAATTTACGTAAGTTTGTTTTTTGTTTTAAGAACGCAAGAGCTTAACTGAGGCAAGTAACATATTTACAAACAACATCACAATGTTTCTTGATGAACACGTTGATACTAGCTATAGGTCGATGGCAATGTTGAATTTATCAGGCGAAGGAAGGATTCAAACGGTGGATAAAATATATAATGTACAGTTTTTAATAAAACTTTTTTTAAAATATTGGGAGTGAATTAAATGGGTGAAGGGAAGGAGTCATGACTAAGTTCAGGTAGAACTAACACGGTGGAATAGTATCATTTACTACTGTTATTTTACAANATGGCAATGTTGAATTTATCAGGCGAAGGAAGGATTCAAACGGTGGATAAAATATATAATGTACAGTTTTTAATAAACCTTTTTTTAAAATATTGGGAGTGAATTAAATGGGTGAAGGAAGGAGTCATGACAAAGTTCAGGTAGAACTAACACAGTGGAATCGTATCATTTACTACTGTTATTTTACAATGGAATCGTCTCTTTTACGTTCACTATACACACTAAACCTAAATCAGTGATACCAATCGGTGAAATAATAATCTCTGAAATTTAGTTGAAAAGCTTTTACCGACTGATGAATCAAGCAAATGAACAGTGAACAAGCGACTTATGGTATTAGAATTCTAGACATTTAGTGCGAATAACACATTAATAAATGTAATTCAGTCATCCTATGAAATATNGGTGAAATAATAATCTCTGAAATTTAGTTGAAAAGCTTTTACCGACTGATGAATCAAGCAAATGAACAGTGAACAAGTGACTTATGGTATTAGAATTCTAGACATTTAGTGCGAATAACACATTAATAAATGGAATTCAGTCATCCTATGAAATAGGTTACCAGTACATTTTTACTATTTAAAGTTTAGTGTGTATAAAAGCTATGTGTTAACTTACAGCGTGCTTAAACATATTTAAAGCCTCGTATTTAATAATTTTTCATTTACTTACTTACAAACTGGATTAAATACGAATTAGTAAGCGTAGTATCCTAGAAACATCTATAATATTACTTCATAAGGAACCTGTAACTTATTNAATTAAATACGAATTAGTAAGCGTAGTATCCTAGAAACATCTATAATATTACTTCATAAGGAACCTGTAACTTATTCATTGGTTTTAATCTAAATTTGATTATTCGCTCATTGAAACCGTATAAATGTTTCCCATTGGTTTTCCAAGTTACTCAACACCAAAAAGAAGAATTTGAAACAAGTTCACCTCAGCTACAGAGTTCCCTTTTTCTTTTGGTCTGAAAGGTCTGAATATTTTAAGAAAATCGCGCAAGAAAAAGTTTCCGTTAGGCGTTTAAACCTTTTTTCTTTCTCCATTTCTCCTTTTCCTCTCTTTTCCTCTACCTTCTTCCTTCCCAGCCAACTTGGAGTTATAGGAAAACTGTTATTATAAAGTTTGTACCACAGAGTTTTGGCAGCGGCGTAATATTCGATGTGCCAATATTGTGAGACACGGGTTGTCCCCAGATGGTAATTTATTCGCTTCTGGATCTCTTGAAGTTCTCAAGTTACTGATCAAGTTCGCGTGCAAACATCTTTCTCAGGAACAGAAAATGTATGCGCAGACCCAACTTGACAGAGACCCGTATATTCACGTCACATTGATAAACCGACTGTTGAGAACAAGTTGGCGCATTTCAAAAACCCTAAGTTTCGTTTAAATTTATGTTTTTCTTTAGTTTCTGTGATTTATAATTAGTACGCATCAGTGACTGCGTGGATGCCCTGTTTTTCTCTTGAACTTATGCGTAGCATTGTTCAATTAAGGTTTTTGTGTTCCCAATCAAATAACACCAGTAATTGTGTTTTAATCCAATAGATCAGAAAGAGCTATATATCTCCATCAAAAAGTTGATAAAAATACAGAGACAAAATTGCGTGGGGTTACTTTCGATATGAGCATATTGATCCTCTTACCGACTGCGTGAGGCTGTCGAATGAACCTTGCATCTGATTGGCTAATGAGTGCTGCGAAATGTACACGATNTGTTTGTGTATTAATCCAATAGATCAGAAAGAGCTATATATCTCCATCAAAAAGTTGATAAAAATACAGAGACAAAATTGCGTGGGGTTACTTTCGATATGAGCATATTGATGCTCTTACCGACTGCGTGAGGCTGTCGAATGAACCTTGCATCTGATTGGCTAATGAGTGCTGCGAAATGTACACGATTGGTTGGGTTTCCGGCTGACAAGAAGGTTAACATGCGCTGCTTGCCGTAGGTGTATGCAGTGTGCAGAAGGAGTTAGCGGAATAGGTAGCTTTTTCACCTGTGTAATGCAAAGTGATCTGTGCCTCCATGGTCATAGCGGGCTTTGGACGACTCGGTCACAGATTCCGTTATTATGAATTAAGTCACGCAGAATGATGGCTGCGAATCGTCAAACATCCGTCCTCCTAACCACGCGATCTTGACACCTTACAAATTGAGTTTTGATTATGTTTAATGCTTCCCAGCTTCTAAGTTAAGGCAGTCGTACGTTACATATTTTATCACTAGATTCTTCACTGAAATCTGCCATATTGGTGTAACTGAAAGGTTACTAAATACTTCACCAGCCCACGTTTACAGAATCACTGGTATTTTCCACGTTTTTCGAATGGTCGTGAGTGGCCGCGGTGGTACAGTGGTCACACCAGTCGCTTCCAACGAAGGCAAACCGGGTTCGATTCCAAGCGAGGTCGCCCGGACATTTTGCATGTGGGAAACATGACGAATGTTAATATATGCCGGCAGGTTTTCTCAATGCACTCTCGTTTCTCCCCACTCTTACATTTCACCGCTACTCCAACCTGATCGTCACTTCAACTCCGCCGGCGGTCAAGATCATGCTGTTATGTGCCGTCAAAAATGTTTAACCCCATCCCAACTCAACTCACATGATACTTATTTTGAAGACATTGATTACTTGTTAATTTTTATTTGACTCCAGCACACACTTAAATTATAAATTTTCTGATTTTCTTCTATTGCGTAGGCAACTTCCTCAACTTAAAAGCACAAATTGACAGCAGAACTTCAAAAATTCTGTGAAAAAACAATGACGTTCAGGTTTCTTTACTCTTTAGTTTTCCAGCGCATAGAAATGTTATATACCAGGCCATATATAATAATATGAAATTGAATTTTTCATATTTTCATCAGTACTTGATCTGATGAAGTGTGCCAAAATTTCAATTCTTGCATATATATAAACCACATATGAATCATAGCTCCAATCCAAAGACTTAAATTGAGGTAGTCCGATTTTTTATCTTCTGCGCATGTGCCCAACATTCACCTCCCACACACCAATACAGCTGTCAAAGTCACATGGTCAACAGTGATAAACATATTTTTTTACATCATAATTTTCAAAAGATAAGCACTTTTATATGAATAAAATACTTTTACTAGATGTAATTGAATCTAATTTCATAAAAAAAAGTTTATAGGGAGTATAAACAAATCTAAAAGGACTTATCTAAATCTGCAGTGTCTAAATTGAGGTTATCAAATCCTATCTGCATCGTTTTTGGAAGCCGTATTGGCAGAAAAGCATTTCAATGTTAGGACACTAAGAGTGACTATTGTGTACCTTCAGTACGCACTCTACCCCATTTCTTTTCTTCGATCTAAACTACATAGTACTAACAAGTGGTACATCGTACCTCTACGTATTCCACAGCCGAGCCATCAGTGAGTATAATTTCACTGATCTGAATCACGGACTTGGCGTGTGTGCAAACATTTTAAAAGACTTAATGCATACGTAGTGGTGATGATTTAACGTGAATCATATATTTTCAAAAGTTGTTAGTAACTTTTGTAGTTGTAATTAAAATACGCAACAAATTAAGATAAGTGTTTCGAATAACAAAATTCTAATTAAAATAGAGTAGAAATTGTGTAGTTAATATCACCAAATACAAGTTCAACCGACCAAAATGTGATGAGCAACGAAACTTCTTGTCCTTACCAACTGATTATACAGTTTATTTTCTTGGGTGTTTATTTTCTTGTTGTGGTTAGACTACTCGCCTCCTACCTAGCCGAACCGGTTTGGCTTCTTGGTGCAGTCACTCCCGGATTTTAGCATGTCAAAATCGTGCTGTACGATGCCATTGGTCAGCGAGTTTTCTCGTGATCTCCCGTTTCCACCACACTTGCATTCCGGCGCTGCTCCATACTCACCTCACTTCACCCTCATCGGCTCGTAAGACCTCAACGTTAAGAGCCGCCCAAATCTCTCCACTTCACTCTTGAGTGAGTTTATTGTGACAGAAAACTAAACGTCCAGATAAAATATTTTTTTAATATTACGTTACATACTAAATAAGCGTTTTTAGAAAATAAAAGTAAGTCAAAATAAATATTTCTGCTGGCGTACTCGGCACAATATGCAGGACTGAAGAAGAAAGCGTGTTACAAGTAGACATGTGTGCACCGAAAGCGCGAATCTAAAGTAGCATTCCGTTTCGATCTGCCGGCAGTATAATTATGACTTACCTATTGTCAGTGGCGAAGGGTAGAATGATGCCACGTCTCTGATGCTGCAGGATATGCTACTATAAACGCCACATATTATGCAAGTATACAGAGGGGAAACCGTGGCTTATCTCGTAATCTCTGAACTCATACGCAAGCAAACTGGCGTCACTTGTCAGCAGCATCAAGTAACGCCGTTCACCAATCAGCGTCTAGTACCATACGTGTCAGCCGGCAGCCCAGCAAATAGGGAATGTTCCGCAGCACGCAGCAGCGAATCAGAGACAAGACTCGTTCCCAGCGCTCCATGCTACCAGTCAGAGAATCCGTACGTCCACATCAAAGTAATTGCCATGCCATATCGTCTCTGTTTACTTAACTGCTCTGTGAAAAAATAATATGCTTCATGCTCACAATTCCTGCAGCGTGTAACAAAACTGTTACAGGGGAAGATATATCAGCAATATTAGATTTATCTGTTTCAACATGACGCATGAATGATTTTTATTTTAAAAAAAATATATATCTTTAATTAGTTACTTTTGATTGCGTAGACAGTCATTTATCTAAGACAGCTTGTTTCATTAAGAATTATAAACAATAATGGGTGTATATCCCAGTCGCCAAAATAAATGCAAATATTTACATTCTCTCTAGCTTTCATTAAGAGGCAACGCTACATGAGAAATTGCTCACGCAAATAAATACCCACGAAGCAAAACATATATGGCCCATTTATGATTTAGAATCGGATGCCAAGCATGCACCCGGGTCCATTGCTGGTTCTGAAGTGGCACCACTTAACTAGTCATACTCTGTGCATAACTGACCCAGGTTTGGTGAACACAAATGGCACGAGCATGGCCCAATATGCTTACAACAGCAATAGCCCATCTATGTACGACTTCAGAACCTTAATATGGCCTACCTATGGCTAGCAATGCATCCACCATATGTTAAACGTTATCTCTTAAAAATAACAATTTTTTTAAATCACGCTCAACTAATCCTTGTTTTTAATTTTAGTTTATTCCTCTACGAAATACATTATACGATATAAAAAGCCAGTGCTATAAGGCCAGGAGTGGGGGGGGGGGTCTAACTCGTGCCCCTAGGAGTAACAATGCATCATAGTAACAATTACTCCATACAGAAAAAATGTTGTATGTTGTTGCAACAAAAAAATTCTATTGAGGCATTTTTTTCAAGGTTTAAGTTGAAGTAAAATTAATAACGTCCTGACAAAGATAATAATTATAACCATTTACAAAATCTTATATTAATATAATGTAAATATACTGACGGAGGTGTTAGTGTTATAACGCCTCTAAATAATGTTGTCGCAACCAAAAGTTGCTTTACGCAAAAATTACAGGAAGAACAAAACATTTTGTGTTACCATGACATTAAAGCAATGTTCAACCAACACAAGTTTACTCTGGCTTGGCGTCGTAAGTATTTCCAAGTAACGAAAGAGAACTGCACTATGTATGTAGTTATGTTGTGCTGCTGAATATTGAAAAGATGAAACGCAGTCTTGCATGTTAAGGTAGAGTAGTTGGTAGTGCGTCAAACACTCAACGAGAGAGTTCTATTCCTCTCCTAAACACATTTTTTTCCGTTTTTTTTTTCATTTTGTAACAAAATTATTGTACTTCATTTATTTTACATAAGAATTTTTTTTAAAGTAAAAAGANTTTTTTTTTTTCATTTTGTAACAAAATTATTGTACTTCATTTATTTTACATAAGAATTTTTTTTAAAGTAAAAAGAAAATAAATAAAATGTTTAACACAAATTAAGCTATCCATTGTCGCTCAAGACCGGAACCAACAGCTAGAGTAAGACCCAGAAAGAGGATTATCGACCCAAACGGCTCCCAATCAGAGCACCAAGGTACCCCAGAGGAGAACTAGGAACGAAGTCCACCACAAGCGTGATCCTTTTCACTAAAGATAGATTAAAAAACAGGGCCGAGTCCTGCCAAGTCATCATATCTTGAATTTCATCAAGAGGACCCCACGAAGAGAGAAAAACCGCCTCTAAGCACATATATGCATAATTGAAAACAATTTGATGTAACCTTTTTATTTAAAAAAATTTAATACATGAAGAGAGATTTTACTTTTTCCAATCTTTCCTGCTAAGTAGAAATTTAAATTGTTCCAAAGGAGACGAGAAAACGGGCAGCCATGACGGTTTGCTATGTTAACTGCTCCTGCAGAAAGGTTAAAATAAATATTCGCTGACATTTTCCAGGCACTTGTCCGGACTCCGGCGCACAGGTGAAAAGACGTGATGGGACCACATCAACACTGGTAGGCCATGACATACACCTGGATGACGTACTTTACATCATGGTCAGCTACAGGTAGAAGTCCCGGGCAAAACCTCAACCACCCTAATTTAATATAAATTAAGAAAACAAGTTTAATGTCTACATTAAACCAATAATTATCGGACAGCAGAAGCAATACTCCACCCGAATTACTAACCGTGAGTGGACTTTGAACTTCTAATATTATGTTAGAAGATAAACATACAGCAAAATAAACGTGTCTTTACATCTTGATAAGTTGTTGTGAGGATGGTCGAGTCAACACTTTTATTTTATCAACAAAAAACTTGTGTCATCCCCATGCACACGATATGGCCAATTGATACATGTCGTGGTCACCAAAGAGTCAAAACAAAGTGTACATAATTTTAACGTTAGATTACAATATTAATTATTCTAAAGATATTTTATCCCTACAATGTAAAATAGCATTAATATATTAAACAATAAAAACCACATGCTCTGCCATCTGGTGTGACAAATGTGAACTGAAAACAAAGGTTAAGTAGAGGCCGCCCAAAAAGGTTCGCTACTTTATGAGCAACAAACATACTGAAAATAAGATATTTACATTATTTTGTTAGTGCTTATTACATTAACAATTACATGTTTCAAACAAGCTTTTAAATAAGGGTTACATCAATAGTTAACATTACATAATAAATATTAAAAGGGAAACCAATTGACAAAATAAATTGATTTAGTTCCATAATAATTAAGTAAAGACGACAGGGTTTTGCTGAAAAGGAAGGAATTTGCTAACAAAAGCAAATTAGAACAAAATAGGTTATGGAGTAAATTCCACAACATGGCACAAAATGTTTTCATCAATCAAACACAAAATTAGTTTTCCCTCAACATAAACACCACCTTAAAGTTGACTACAGTAATGAGGAAATTTTGTTACAAAAGTACATAATGTAACATTAATAACTTAACAGTGTATTACATTAACAGACACTAGTTACTGATGGTGGACAAGTAACAAAAAATTACTGTTGTAGTAAAATTCAAACTGTTGTAAAATGGCGGGTAAGTAGTGAACAGAGATAACATCGAGAAATATAACCACAGTATTTAAATTTTAAGGCCTTAATACGAAAACTGAATGTAGCCTAGACCAGCCCTTAAGTCTTGCGAAGCAGTTTACGTGTACCAAGTATGCATATATTTCTAGAGCATGAAGTATTTCCACACAAGGATATATAACTGAAATTTGTTGTTTTATTGTATTCAATATCTGCAGTATGAAATATGCACATATATGTTATGATATACCAGTTGGTGGGGCGTCGGATTCCGTGAAGTGGAGTACGTGAAGCACTCACGACACGGGTTAGATTCTCCTCCCTGCCATCATTCTTTTCAGTTCGTTAGTACCAGTTTTTGTAACAAATTAATTGTACTTAATTTATGTCACATGTTAATAATTATTTAAAGCCAAAAAAATAAAAGAATCATTTTAACACAAGTGTTAACATTAAGGCAACACAAAATTGGTTTTGCCGCAACAAAAAAACCACCTCAATGTCGCCAGTACAGTAATGAAGTATTGTTGTCACAACAGTGCTTACATTAATTGCTTAGCAGTACATTACAATAACAGCAACATAAGTTATTGATGGCAAACATATAAAAAAAATTAATGTTGTAGCAACATTAATTCTGTTGGCATTACAATAAACTTTGTTTCTGTGCACTGTGAGCTCTTACATACAAATGTATTTATTCAGAATAATATTTTTTTAGAATTATTAACAAACACCCGTTATTATACAGTCTTTACATTTACCATGTGAACAATTGAGTATTTAAATGTTAGCAGCTATATGAAAAAACTGTGTCGTTAAGATAAACTTTAAACATGAATGGCAATATTAACCTAAAACATAGTTTTTAGTGTAATTACCTGCAGTATTTTCATTACCTGGATGCTATTTGTTTGTTTTGAAATGCAGTCGCAATATATTAATATTTTCGAGGCGTGAGACAATAACAACCCTTCAAGGTTTATTTGCTTAACGTAATTTAATTTTGTTTTGCCTCTCTTTTTATAATATGCATTCGTTCATATGCAACAAGCATAATGTGCTACCAATGGAAAAGTTACAGCAAATATTGTATGTATAATATTTTCTCTTCGATTGATATTTACACATACTATACTAATTGTATTATGTTATATACACTGAAGAGCCAAAAAACTGGTATAGGCGTGCGCATGCAAATAACAGAGGTATGGAACCAATCAGAGTAACGCGATGCGGTCGGCAGCTAGATCGGTTACTGCTGCTACAATGGCAGGTTATCAAGATTTAAGTGAGTTTGAACGTGGTATTATAGTCGGTGCATTAGAGATGGTACGTAGCATCTCCGAGGTAGAGATAACATTTGGATGTTCGCGTACGACCATTTCACGAGTGTACCGTGAATATCGGGAATCCGGTAAAACATCACATCTTTGACATCGCTGCGGCCGGCAAGAGATCGTGAAAGAACGGGACAAACGACGACTGACGAGAATCATTAAACGTGACAGGCGTGCAATCGTTTCTCAATGGGCGCAGATTAAATTTGTGGACGGCCCTGCAGGATTCATGGTGTGAATTACCTCCTGCATACCTTCAGACATTATTTGAGTCCATGCCATGTCGTCTTGTGGCACTTATGCATGCTCGGGGGGCTCTACACGATATTAGGCAGGTGTACCAGTTTTTTTTGGCGTGTATATTATATTAGACAAATATTGCACTAGCTATTTTCAAAGAATGGGAGTCATAAAAACTCCCACATTGAGCCATAATTGCACCAGTAATTGTCCATCGATGTACCACTTCATCGCCATAGAATGGCCTACAGATCGATACCCATGATTTCACCAACAATATGTATATGTAATGTGCGGCCAGTGCTGTAATACTGCCGGGAAGCCATTTACGGACCGTTGGTTGTTTACCTACTCTCAACTATCAGTGTCACATCCATAAACATACCCCCAGTGCGCCATAACTGGAATAACAAATACCCTGTTGTCAGCACTTAATCATAACAGAACTAGATGTGTATACCCATGAGTTATCCGAGCCAGCAGTAATGCAATCAGAATAACTACAGACGGTCAACTGCGTCTTGTTATATGGNTTTATGGGTATATAAAATGTACTAAATTTCCGAAAAGAATTTTCCTGATTACAGTCTTTATTTATTTATGTCCTCGGAATATAAAATATATATGCGAAAATGGTGCACAAAATTTTAGTAAACTAACCAATTTTTTGTTGCAGATTTCAGTAACATGCCTGTAGAGTAGAAGTTGGAGTGCCCAGTAAACCGGACATGTTCACAAATCAGTAAAAAGTATAGTGTGTACCCTGGTACCACGATACCCGGTCACCAATAACACTGCAGAGGAACTTTCAGACAGCGTATGAAAAGATACCACCTGATTTCAAGAGTATCAAGTCGTGACATGACAAATTCAAAAACACTGGATGTGTTGCTGACTTACCGAGAACTGGCCGACCATCAACCTCAGCTGAAAGGTAGAAGCAGTGAAACTGTCTTTTGAGCGAAGTCCCAAGAAATGAGTGCTTGGGATTATCTTAGACAAACTTTTTATATTTAGCGCATACAAAGCGCAAATTCGTTAGGCTTTGTTGCCGAATGACGCCACATGTCGGTATGACTTAACCGTTGAAATGTTATCGCGTATTGAGGGCGATAATGGCGATCTATTTAAAGGTGTGGCTTTTTCTGATGAGGTGACCTTTTTGTCATTGGTGTAGTGAACTGGCATGATGTACGTATTTGGGGTTCAGAGCCCCCTGATGAGGTGTCAGAGTGTACCAGAGGAATCTCAAAGGTAATTGTTTGGTGTGAGATTTTGCGTAACAAAAATTATGGGGTGATATTTTTTCGCTGAGGGCACCATCACATCTCCAATTTATCTGGACATGTCGCAACTGTTTGCTGTTTCTCAGTTGTTTGAGTATCACTCAGATATACTTCAACAAGACAGTGCACCGCCTTATTGGTGTATGAAGGTTCGTGCCTGTCTTGATACAACTTTCCCTGGACGATAAATCGGTCGTGATGGCCCGACAGCTTGGCCTCCACGCTCCTGTGATGTTGGCTAATCTATGGGCAGAAATTGGATATGGACTAGAAGTGCTACGTGGTATGCTACCAAGGGTGCTTACGTGGAGACTTACTGGTGTATTTTCCCGTTGCAACAAAAAAACTTGGTTAGTATGCCAACAGTCTGGCACCAGTTTCACATCTCTACATTACATACAGCGAATATAAACAAAGTTTGTAATCAAGGAAAGATTTTTTGGACATTCTGTTATTTGACCTTAAAAATATTATACTTTGTTAGGAAACTTTGACAGAAATTGAGGATCCTTAGACTGTTAAGTTTTCTGACTCCTCACACCCTGGTGTAATTTAAATTTAGTTGCGAAGTAAGCTTTTATAAGAAATTTCAACTCATAAACATGTATATTTAAGTCACTTTTGGCACTTAGTCACCTTTTATTTCTCTTACCTCTAGGAATACTGGGCACAAACAAACTACTAGCTTCAAGTTTTAAAATGCACCTTACAGAGAAAGTGTCTTGGTCAAGACGCTCACCTACACTGTGCACGTGCACTGCATTGCAGTGTGGCTGNCCAGTTTTAAAATGCACCTTACAGAGAAGGTGTCTAGGTCAAGACGCTCACCTACACTGTGCACGTGCACTGCATTGCAGTGTGGCTGACATAGCCTCCTACGTACCTGCGCTCTCAAGGCCGAGAAACAAGAGAGAGATACTCACGACGCTAACACGCGCACCTGGCGCCTCATCGCCCCAACGCGCAACACGTCCAGTGTTCCGTCGGTGCGCTCTTCAATGCAAACTGCATCTGCAACAGTGGGACTTTATGGAACGCGACTAAAAGCCACAGATTTACCTACGTCCGTACGGTTCTTATTTTATCCCATCTATAATGGAAACTTCACACGAAATCCTTAAAAATGGTATTATTTCTAACCATATTCACAATTTTTTATTTGAACGTATTCAACTTTATAAAGGCAAAACAGTACGGGGTTGTATAATTTGTTTTTACCTTTACTAATGAAAATCCTTATTCTCAAAACACTCATTCTGAGATACGCGTATTCACATAACAACAATACAAGGTAAATATATTAGTACATATTTATATTAAAAGGCAGATAGGTTAATACTTGACTTCTCGTCAACTGCACGGTTGGTAGTGCCCGACTACAATTCCGCTGTGCAATCTGTGTACTAGGCCAAGTATACGATGATTAGAGCACGTAACCATCTGACGTTACGGCGCTGTTCGAATCTCCTTTGTCTTATGTCTGTGTGCTAAGAAAACCAACTCTAAACTTTTGCCACTAACCGTCTCCTAACATTATTTAATAATATTTAATGTTATATCTTGTAAAAACCAAAATGTAATCTAAACACAGAAAATTTATGACAAACCGTACATAATTTTTTTAAAATCTTAATGCACAAATAATATATTGTGTGTTAAAAAGTTTAAATTGCATTTTGCACCCCACGTTAATCGATAAAATATTATTTGGCAAGGCAATAAGCCAGAGAGGCACACATTCTACTTGTGAGGCTATGTCTCTAATTATGAGAAATTGCGTCCACTAGCCAGTTGAGTATATTTATTTCACAGATGACATGTCATTTACCAGATGTAATAGGCATACACAGGTCTCAGCGACAGTTGTGACTAAAAATCCCCAAAACCCGCCTCAAAACCACATTAGCGTGTAAAACTGCAAGAACAGGACCGTTCTGTTTTTTCTCGTAGCCAGCCTTATCGCTCTCCAGCCTTCCATGAACAATTTCGCGATATATGCTCAAGTAAGCTGTTGGACTGATGGCTGTGTAGGAAAATCCCCAAAGAAATGATCCAATTACAATTTTCCACTTCTTTCTATTTCTTATGACATTACGGTAGGGTTAATTTTAATTAATCGAGACTTGGCAGGACGCGCGATCCGGTTACGAAAACATGAAATGTTAATTACTATCGCATAAGTAAATCGTAGCCTAGCACCGTTTACTATCTGTTTAACGAGACTTGGGATGTATTTTAACTAATTTTCTCGTTAGGAATGACTGTCGTAAAAAAATAATAAGTTTAATTATTTCCTGATCCAGTTGCAATGTTACAAACATAGATACAGATATTATTTACGAAATAAAAGTAACCACCCACAATATTAGTATTTTCGAATTTTAACAGTGAGGGCAATTTTAACTCTTCTCTCAATTGTAATTAATGTCATAATAAATTTACTTATGGTTATATGAAAGGTGTTTTTGAATAACATGAGAAATTTAATCCACAGCATATACTAATAAATTAAAACATAAAAATCCTAGTAATTAGAATTTTGCAAAAGTACTAACAAGCAATCACGTTCCTTGAGTTTATGGAGCTCNAAACATAAAAATCCTAGTAATTAGAATTTTGCAAAAGTACTAACAAGCAATCACGTTCCTTGAGTTTATGGAGCTCTATGTTAAGCCGCTATCTGCAGGGCGCGCAGTTCCGTTCGCCTTCGTGATATGCAACTTGTTTCAACGCTGGTATATTCAGCTGCGGAGAGACTGCGTTGTTTTACTTATCTTCAAATTAAATNGATATGCAACTTGTTTCAACGCTGGTATATTCAGCTGCGGAGAGACTGCGTTGTTTTACTTATCTTCAAATTAAATGAAAAATTATTTGATGTCCTGTACGAAAAAAATGTTACAAAGATTAATTTGTTATTAATAGTAAATATATGTTGTTGTTTGAATTTCGAAATGTTATTAAAAATCACTGTGTATAGTCAATTAGTATTCAGTGGTTAATTAAAAATCGTCATCCAGAGTTCACTCACTTGCATTCCAACAGACAAGTCCCAGTCTCTGCTCTCAAGAAAGTCGCACTCCGCAGCATCCACAACGCACTCGCTAATCACAGCTCCGTCTCCCGTCTATCCCACATTGTACGTACCTCGCACTTATTGTGATGGCTCTCTACACGCGACACAGAGGTTCGCCGTGGCTTTCAGGGTCTCGCCTGCCTGCATCGTTTACCTCCTTTTCTGGTTGAGAAGCGCGGGAGCTATAAGGGTTACACTGGCATGCGCTACAAGAATGCCATAGCCACTATGGACAGAGCTCTGAACTGGCGTGCAATGTTCTCGTAGTGCTGCCGCGTACATACGGGACTTACAGCGGTGACACACTATAATTTATTGAGGAGAAGTCTGTAGTAAATTTCAAATGCAGGCTACTATCGTAGTTCGGCTTCTGTCCGGCTAGTATTTTTTAAGACGCTCAATATGAAAAAGCCGTTTTAATTTTATAAAGGAGTCCAAAATATTATTTGCAGAATGCATGTCAACTTTAAAGAAACATTCATTTGCGATTTTGGGTGTGATGTCTTTTCGTAGGCAAACATACTGGAGACACGTTTAATAGTTACGTCAAAAAATTATAATTTCCAAAAACCCTGCAACGCAGTTCAAGAGGCAGGCAAGCGGAATCCTTACGGCCATCGCCTCGTTAGAAAACTGTGAGAATTTGGTACAGGTTAGTTAAAGTCGGATTTTTTAAGCAAATTTTGTAGACATAAACTTGAAAAAAAAAGTGTGTGAGAAATCATACTCTCAAGCTGAGTATGGAGGCAAATATAAAATTTTGTTTGTCAGTAATTATTTACTTTATTATTAAATTATTCTNACTCTCAAGCTGAGTATGGAGGCAAATATAAAATTTTGTTTGTCAGTAATTATTTACTTTATTATTAAATTATTCTGATTTTTCCAGAAAACCGGCTATATATTAATGGCGTTAGAATTCAATCGATTACGAGCACATATTTTCTGCTTAAAAAATTATGGTGTTACATATTTATCATTATCAGGACCACCTAAAACCGAAATTCTTTCTGGTGTTTGCCCTATACCAAATTCTATCTACTTTTAAACCAGGCAACACCCTGAATAGCTGAGTTAACATGTCCTAGAAGAATTCTCTCACCTCGATTCGCCGCCGTGTGCTGGTCCAGGGATGTCCAAGTTGCTCATTGTACAACCACGAATTTGCTAGACTGTAGTGCCTGTAAATTTTCACCATGTTTATTTCATATTTGTTTATTCGAACCATTTAATTACTGGCAACTGTAATGATCAATTTTATGCCAGCAAATCCTACTCTATTTNATATTTGTTTATTCGAACCATTTAATTACTGGCAACTGTAATGATCAATTTTATGCCAGCAAATCCTACTCTATTTACCTACCTTTTCTGGTCTTATAATATAACACTTATCTCATCCGGTAAATACTTCTAAATAATTTATTCCAAAATATTTAAATGAAACAATGCGAGGGGTTTCTTTCTCAAGCACTGTTACAACATACACTTAAAAAATGGCGTTGCCTCAGAACCGCTTATTGATATTATTCACAAAACATTCACTAACTTCGTTGGTGCTAGTTTTTTAAGCGTTTGTAAAAGTTTAAGTTGTGACACTTATGGTGGATCAAATGGCTCCAACAGTCAAATAAAGCGTTTCCGCCCGTATCTGCGATATTCTCTTCGCCTACGCCAAAAAAATTAAGCCGATATGATCTTATTCGTCTGAGACAACCCAGATATTACCCACGATTCTGCCCGAGCTGACAAAGACTGCCAAATTTACTTTCATCGAACATGACGTCATGGCAATGACGTCATCACGTGATGGAGAGAATATGTTTGTTGAGTGCATTGAAAAATCCTCTTAAATCATAAAGGAAAATTAAAAGGAGAAATCCTTGGAATCCTTCACATAATTACGGCACAAATATTTTATTACAGAAACGGTTACTCATTTTCCGGCATCTGGCGGGCAAAACCAAACAATGATTCGAATAATGAGTAAGCATTTAACAGAAAAATTCTCGTAATGTGTGAACCACCACAGCTGCAATTCTCCTAACTGTGTCTTGTTGACGTGGTCTGCGACTTTACTTCATAACTAAATAAATGTAGGATCAAATGTTGTAATTCATTCGTGGTTACTTCCAACTTCTCTGAAGCCCAAACCTTACTTTCGGTATAGTCACTACGCATCATTCGGCCACATGAAAACAAAAGGTAAACAAATATGGAAGAAAACGCCAAGGACAAACAGATGCACCTTATTTGTGTGCTGGGTAGACTATCAAATGTAAACATTTTATCAGTTGTACAACCTGGCTTCAACCGTTTTTTCCCCCAAAATTTAAGGCTTTATTGTTAAAACGTGATTACATATTATTGATTAAAAGTACTGTCCGTCGCTAGCTACTACTTTATCCCATATTTCTGGCAATTTTCGGATACCATCTCGAAAAAACGATGCTCTTTTGAAGCGACCCACGAATCGATCCATTTGTTGACTCCTTCATACGAGCGGAAATGTTGATCAGCCTGGCCGTGTGCCATCGATAGAAACAAATGGTAGTCGGAAGGAGCAACGTCTGAAGAGTACAGCGGGTGGGGTAAGACCTCCCATTTCAGCGTTGCCACGTATGTCTTGACCGACATGTGGCCGAGCATTGTCATGCTGGAGGATAACTTTATCGTGTCTCTCTTTGTACTGTGGCCGTTTCTCCTTCAAAGCTCGGCTCAAACGCATCAATTGGGTTCGATACCGATCCCCTGTGATGGTTTCACTTGGTTTCAACTGCTCATAAGATACCACACCGAGGTGACCTTGGCGCCGTGCATATTCGGTCTGGCCGTCGACGTGGAGGCATGTCCAGGCATTCCCTATGGTTTTCTGCGCTTGGGATTATCATAGTGGACCCATTGTTCGTCACCGGTCACAATGCGATGTTGAAACCCCTTCCGTTTCTGTCTTTGAAGCAGCTGTTCACAAGCAAAGAAAAGCCTTTCAACATCTCTCAGTTACAACTCGTACGGAACCCAATTTCCTTGCTTCTGAATTATTCCCATGGCTTTGAGGCGTTTTGAAATGGCTTATTGCGTCACTTCCAATGATTCTGCCAATTTTCCTTGCGTTTGGCACGAGTGTTTATCAAGTAATGCCTCCATTTCGGAAACTTCGACACATTTCTCTCTTCCACAGCCATGCCGGTCCTAGACGTCAAAATCCCGGCTCTTAAAGCGTTGAAACCACTCACGTCACGTTAATTCACTAAGAGCAGCCTCACCGTACGTTTTATTTAAATGGAAGCAGAAAATCAACAATACCCGCAAATGCTGAGCATTTGGTTCGAAAACTGACATCTCCGCTTGACAATACATTTATGAGGCAAACACAAATTCACTAATGTGGTGATGTCGTTGTGTTGACGGATGTCCAAGCTTACTGTGTGACATTTTCGATCTACATATTTCCACCAGCACTTACCACTACAGCCATCTATCGAAAACGGCGGGAGCAAAGTTGTACACCTTATAAAAGTTCACTTGTTTTAAAAAATATATTCTTGAAAAAAGAAATGTTGTAGCTAGTAAGTAACATTTATTTTACAAATAACTACAAAAACTCGATTTAATTATACATAAGAACCACTGTATTTGTTACTAGCTACTACCAACATATCTTTCATCTCTGTTTTTAAGACACAAACGTACCACAAAAAAAGTTTCATTTTATTACAAAATATAAGTTAAAGCTAACTTAGAAAAAAAAAATAACTTTTTTTTCACTAACGTATAAACCACTTAGAGTATTGCAAAGAGGGTTCTTAGTGACCACCAGACCACTCTGTAACTCTGACACATGTACGAAACTCGCCACCAACTCCATAATCATGTCATTTATGATGCACACACATCGGATGCAAATAAGAAATATAGAAAAATGTGAATCAGTAGCAGCATGATTGTAGATAGATAATGAGAGATATAGGTCAGGGGTTTAGGGTGTAGAAGACCAGAAGCCTTATGGCATCTGGCAGTGGACCAGTTGTGGCATCTGGCAGTTGACCAGTAGACTGATAGGGCCTATTTGTCATTAAATTTATCCACAAATGTACCCGTTTAGCCCGGAAAACACTCAAAATTCCCCGAGTTTCCCACCAAATCTGCAAAATTTCATGCAAAAGATTACTTACCCAAATTTTTATGTGTCACTCAGTCTAAAATGAGCATGATTATGTTTCAAGAAAGTTCCAGTTCATTACCCAGTCATTAAACTTCATGCTCTGTCTATTCTACCTTTTATGCTCTTGTTCAATGCCCTTTCATGGTAATTCATGCTCTGTTATTCCAACTTTCATGGTCTGTAATTTTGCCTTGGTGAACAGGGCAAGGGGTGAAGGAGCCCAGGAGCCATCAACCATATTGGATGGCATCAGCCATATTGGATGACCCTGACCTTTCACCTTGACCTTAGACCTTGAAAACATTCAAAATTTCCCAATTTTCTCTCAAAATCTGCAAAATTTCTTGCAAATAGTTTCCTTACCCAAAATTTTATGAGTCACGCAGTTTAAAAATAGCATGACCTTCTTTCAAGAATTTTCCAGTTCATACTCTGTAATTCTGCCTTTCACGCTCTGTAATTATATGCCACCATCTTGTTTCTAGAATTTTCCCTTTCATGCTCTGTCCTTCCATGATACCACCCTGTTTCAAAAAATTTCAGTTCATGCTCTGTCATTCCACCTCGACATCTTGTTTTAGATGTGGCATGTGTGCCAGCTTAGGTTTCAATGATGTATACATAAATTATGTATATGGAATTTATTATTGTTCGAAATGTATAGGCAAGGGTATGTCAATACGAGAGGTAGGTGTTCGTTTTGTGAACTGATGCAGTGCCCATGTCGACAAGACCCTGAAAACGATTATATATATATTTTTTATTAGAACCAGTACTCTGAATATGGTATTTGTATAAATCGGAAACAGTATAGGCATGGGTATTCGAGAGATAATAAATATATAATAAGAATAAAAAGACAATACATTTAGGGTAAGATGTTTCATTCACAAAATTTATCATATCAGCAATGAGATGTTTCATATGCAAAACAATGCTAAGTACCCTTTTATTTTAGTTACTTTCATCATTTACTGTATACGTGTATGCATAAATAATTGTAAGTAAGTAATTTTTTCTGATACAGCAGCAGAGTGCTTTCCACACATTAAAAGTGCATGCATACACTCTGTGGCCAGCAATACCATTAGCTTCCAGTATTTCGTTCTTAAAAACACATTCCAATGACACATTTACCACAGACCAGGAAGTAGGAGCAATTGCTTGCCTACACACTGCAGAGATCAATCCTGACTTTGCAATTTTTTTTATAAAAATACGAATAACTCTGATTTTTTTCATTTAGGGAACCTAAATGAGAAATAGTATGTAACATTTATTTCCAAGCACATGTAAAACATTTTATTTATACTTGTACATATGATTAATTGCTTGTAAAGAAGTTATTATACTTGCCTGTGTACAAATAAAAGGGTAACTATAGCTTAGAAATAAAACACACTAAGTAATTTTCAAAATCAAATTTATTTAAACAATTACTTATTACAAATGTACATTCTGGAACAACAACGCATTTAATAGTTTCTTCAGTGATGAACTTCTTTGGGTGGAAGTCCCACGTTGTCTTGTGTCGTCACCTTTACTGCACACATGCAATTGGTCCCTTGCACAATGCCTAAAACCAAGCTCATGCATACAGTTCCCCGGACATTGGAACCGGGGCTACGCAACATAAACTTGCACAGGCACTATGGAGATTCATGTGTTCCTTTATACGTAATTTTAAATAAATTTGTTAGAAATATCTGAATTTTTATGTTTATAATTATCTCGACTGCCTTGTAAGTACATATTACGCAGGTGGTTTACAAAATCGTTGACATGAAAACCACAACACCTAAAATAAATAAAGAAAGGGGACAAAGGAACGCACACACACACGACAGCCAAATAGAAGAGTAAAGTGGATAGATATAAGAAAAAAGAGAAGTTGAGGACAGTGAATAAATGAAGAATAAATGCAATTACGATAATATCAACAGTAACTGCCATGAATATGTGACTGACATGAATACCATTTCACATTCACAGCTAAGGATAAGTGCTGAAACCCCCCAGGAAATAGCTATAAATCCCAGGTCGGAGGTCCGACGTAGACAACGAATCATTGTACTTAAAAAAAATTGTGGAAATGGAATAGAAGTCATATCAGAGATAGTGGGGGGAAGAGTGAATGATAGTCTATGCTATATACTAGAGGTAGCGATAACTTTCAATCTGATACAAGCCAGGTAATCTGACGGTAATCGCTAACATAAAGCATGCGACACTTTACGTGACATTTTTTATCCATCTATTATCTGTAATACTACATACGAATATATTATTTACAACATGATGCATCTTTCTGACAATAGGCTAAGAAAAATTGTTTCGTTTTTTCTAAATAATGTATATAATCTTCGGTAAGCAACAGTAATAAATTAAGATGTTTTGCCACTGAGTTCATTTACGAGAAAAATGCTCTCGCATTAAAAACATATTTCCGAAAATACTCATAAATATTGTATCTCTCTAATAAATTAAAAAGTAAAAGTAGAAGTAGTACTGATGCTGATAATAATTTGCTTGTCAAAGCATGCAGTTTCTACATTATTTCACCGCTCCCCGTCAAGGATAAGTTAATAAATGCACACGATCAAGTTTAAATTTGCTGTCATCGAAGTACTCATCGTTTACAATAATAATAAATTAGTGTGTACGTACGAATAATGTCTTATGAAGTGGATGTTTACTCGGGACTGGAAACATAGATTAATCTAAAATTGCGCGAGTAGATAAATTATGCGAATCCGAGCACAAGGGCTGGGGGCTGCGCATCCTTGCGTCGGCTGCCATCTTGGATTATATCACAGCCGCCATCTTGTATTACACCACAGCCGGAATCTTGTTTTCGTCTGCTATATTGTTTCATAGGCTATCTTGTTCCATCGATCGTCTTCTTTCCGTCCTCTATTTTATTACTACCTGCCATTTGGTTATTGCCAGCCAACTTGTTTCTGCCATCCACCATCTAAGTGAGTGCAGGCAGCAGCCATGTTGGTCGGTGCAGTCCATAATCTTTGTAGGTATCAGCTGTAGGTTCTCTCATCATCCACAAGAGTGCACCACTAATCCCTGTAATATTGTTTATTGCCGCTAGAGTGTGCTACCCTATTACTTATCTTCNAGTGCACCACTAATCCCTGTAATATTGTTTATTGCCGCTAGAGTGTGCTACCCTATTACTTATCTTCATTCGACCCGACCATCTTGTTTCCACTTGTCTTTTGTTTGCATCAACTGTTGCTGGGGGGCGCAACTGTCGTCTTACCACAGTATTTGTTTATGGAGGTAGCAGCTAGAATGCACTGGTGTCGCTTTCGCTTTGTGTCACGTTAGTTCTATAGTTGGCCACTAGCAGCGCTGCATTTTATTTATTTTTCGCAGAGCTCAAAATATCAACCAGAGGAGAGCGTGATCGAACTGTTGAACCAAGGGTCAGCATTCAGAAGGCTTACACCACTCTGCTATCGGGATATGTGTTGGTACAAGGGAATAAAAGAAGTATATGTAATGTCATGTGTATGGGGAAAAAATTATATTTAAAAAAATGTAAATCTGAGTTGTCATTATTATTCCATAATAATAATTTTTTTATTAATTTTTCTTGACAAATTTATTCTGTATAAGTTATGAAAATATGTACTTAACAAATAAAATACAACTTTTATTATTTTATTTATGTAACTGGAGATGAGTTTGCGAGCTTGCATGGACAGGTAGGACAGCTGACCTCGCGAAAACAATCTGAAAATGATTAGACATTTAGGAATCGATGCATTTATATATAGTTAGAATTATTTTATTTTAATTTATTTTAATCATAATTTGAAAAATGCCCAAATCTTAAAATAATACAGTAAAATGTGCCCAAAATATATATTTAATTCAAAATCGGATAAGCAAAGTTAAATGAAGTAAATGTTATACTATCCCATGAAACTTGGTGACACTTAAAAAAAGAAAAAATTTTAATTCACGGACGGGAATTTGGACTTACAACCTCTCGAACATAAGTCGGGTTCTCTAAACGGTCAGATACTTAAATTGGTAGTAAATGATTACTTGAAATCTGCTACAATAGACAACAAATGAAGAGGCTGCCATTCCCTCATAGAATAACAGAAAATTGTAATGCATTAAACATTTTTTTATTTATATTTTCAATCAATTCATATATGACTTATAACCACATTTATTGTTTTAACAACATATCACTATTTTCAGTCAGGGGTCTGAATCACTTGTGCCTATGCTCGCAGTGAATGTTTATATATATTATTTTTAAATAATTATGTAGCATACCACATGTATTCGCAAGTCGGCTCATAAGCAAGCGAATATGTACTGGAATTTAGGTAGGCGAATATAAATTGCGAACTCTTAGGTAGCAGGCTCTTGATATTCTGTTAGCAAGTGTAATTTCTAGCTCCAAGAATGTATGTTTAAGAACTTTATAACCATTATGATTAGCTTATACATTTGCTTCAAAGTGATGTTTAATTGTATTTATCAAATATTGTCTGAAGAATACTATGCCCAAAGTAAGATAAATAGTTCTTTTTTTTTCAAATTTATTAAAATATATTACTACAAATCACTTAAAAATATTCATGTTCGTTTATGTAAAGTGCGCATCCTTATACAAATCTCAGTCCTTCATTAAACATGAAACCAACTATTCTGACATAAACTTGGTGTCGTTGTGAAGTAAGCTTGAAGGAAAAGTTATTGCAGCATAAGCAGCACCGATACGCAGCTGAAAGTTCTGTAGATAAACACTACTAGACCCAGATTGTTCGGCCATCTTCATGTCGGAATGAGCAGGAATGAGGAAAAAAGATGTGTTCGTGGAAAGAGGTTTTGCTCCTGGTGGTGAGTTCACAGAGTCGTCGTTCATACTGGTCGCAGTCGATTTTGGTAAAAGAGCCATTGAATCGAAATTACCATCCATCACACTGCTGATGGCAGCCTTAAGAAAACTCTGTTACAGAACCATCACCGTGAATTCGATGAGGCCTGTAGTTTAAATTTGCATCAACTAACATGTCTGCAGAAAGTATCGCTGCGATAAAACATTGACCGTCTCCATATGCATATATATTTAATGCGTATGAGATTGATCATAAAACCATAAATTTTATGCTATTGTGCGATGTGTTTTGTGTTTTGTGTAGCTGCAGGGATAAGTTTTTTCTAGCAGAGGTGATCCATCCGAAGAAGTCGATGGCGCTGTTGGTACCATGCACATAGGAGTCGGCAATGTCACTATTGTAGGCAGCCCAAACAAAGAAGTTGATAACACTGCTGGTACTACACACGAAGAAGTCCATTGCACGTCTGTATATCCCATTATCTCTGGAATGTCCAAATACATCACAGTTTCTGAATATGATAACGAATGTAAAAGCTAGATGAGACGATCCCTACCTACACACTTTTGTCGACGAACTGCTGATCCGCTATAAAGGAGCCTTTCTTTATATCGATAGAAGCCCCCTCTTATCATCTTGCCACACTGCCCATTTCCATTATATCCACTACACTGCCTGTTTAAACCTGAAGGCGTGTGTACATTCCCAGGTCCATCTGTGCGAATTCAACCTACATCAGTTTTACATCAATAAATAAATAGATTCTGTAGCCTAAGAGGTATACGGATTTTCTATATTTTAAGGTGTATTTAAGGAGGAAAATGACAGTTTAATAAATTAGGGTAAAAAAACATTTAGATGGTTTTACAAAAAAAATTGTTTTACAGCTATATATATATATATATATATATATATATATANCAAAAACGTTTTATTCTCTGTTCATTTTTTTTTTAATTTTATTCGGACACCATATCGGGTTGACTTCTTGCCTAGTCGCAGGCAACAGATTCACGGTCCAAGGACGAGGCACACCATTTGTGCAGCAGCTGTGCTTTCCTCTATGTACGAGTCCAGTCAGGTTCTGACCTGTCGCAGACATGACGATGCGAATCGCAGTAAAGTTTCGTCAGCTTGTGAAGCGAAGGACAGCCGTTCTCGAACTGCACATCAAAGATTTCTATTTCGCTTTTACACACGTCGCCAAACCCTTTTTTCTGCTTGGGTCCTGCCATGTAAAACAGTTATTGTGGATTCCGCATCAGCAAGTCACGCAGCACATTTCACACTTGGTAGTATGGAATCTTCCCTTCGTCCCTCTCCAGTCTGGGGTGGTACTTGGTGAGCCAGTTGTTCGTCTTCTTACTTTTCACATCCAACAGTTTCCATCAAGAAGGAGGTCGGAAGGATTGGGTACACATTTTACCATCGTTGCCGTAGGACACTGCAATCTCCTTGGGCACGTAGCCGCTCTGGCTCTGGTAGACTTGCATATATAGTACATCATTTTGCTGTCTATGCTCGAAGTCGACTTAACATATATCGCTTATGGCAGAACGTATTTATACCCTAGGAGGCATTCACGAAAGTATCTTGCCAACTTTGTCTCGCCAATTATACGACGTGAGATGGTCGTGAAGTATCAGGCAGAAAGAGTAAGTGTTGGCAGGAATATTTCCAGGTGTAGTGAATTCTATCCTGTAGTCGATCATATTCGAACTGATAAACGTGCCCTGTTTACTCACATCGAACACCATGAGCGGGGCTAAACACTAGAAGGTATCTGGGCTCATTTTTGGCGATTGGGTGCGCCCATAATATGCATTTTCGATTGAACATACATTTGATATTGTAGCAGGTACTCGCCATTTACAAAGTTCATGTTCATGTCCACATACTAATAGATTTCACAATTAAAAAAATTTCACCTTTTCTATTTGACATGTGTGGAACTGCGAATCGCTCACTCTCACATTTTGCTGTCTTCCAGTATGTAGTCCGACAATGATGTACCTCGGTTTCTCTGTGGCAAAGCTGGACTTCACTATCCAGTTGATACAATGGATTGTAGGCAATCCGGCATAGGTCTCGAGACTCCACGACCTGAAAGCCACATCGAAGTTTTTGCCATCTTCCCCATTGTTTAGCATATTGGTGCTTTCGGCAGTAGTCAGCTGAACATGAGGCAGCATCCATCCGATAGACTGTAGTTTCAGTTCTACTGTCTCCAGGTTTTCCACCATACCCACGATGTCATCACTGTGCATATATGGTAGAAGCAGTACCAGGTCCTGCTTTCAAATTATGATCAATTGTTTGTAGTATTCGGCGAATCCAAGCAAAATCGCTAGAGGAATGCCGACCTCGAATTTCCCTCTGGGGTATATAGGAACACTGTAGTCATCTGCTATCCACCATCCTGCCATCTTAAATACATACACCTTGTGTGACATGAGCGATCTCTCTCGTCTGGTCTACCTCAAACCCTTGAGCAAATATGTAATTCGGTCGATGAGGTGAAGAATACCATTGCTCGTTATTTTCGTCGATGCTGGGTTGGATCCATATTCTTTCGTCAATGCCCTCCTGAATTTCAGGATTGGCTGACAGGGAAGAGTGCAGATATATTGGTGTTGGATTGCTATCCGAACTTCCATTGGTAACCTGTATGGTACGATCAGAAATTGTTGGTATGCATGCAAAAACGACTGGCTCATCGATATTTATGTTATCTTCCATGACGATCTACTTCAAAGCCAAGACTGCGAAGGAAAATCTCGTTGGCATATGTTAACACCTTGGTGACCTGTGGCATACTGATTTCAGGTTTGATGTGCTGCTTTATATTATGACCTCTGGTTGCCATAAAATCTATTCCCATCTTTTCAAATGTAAGCATAGTGTGATTTTTTTGTTTGGAAATTTCACCAACTCTCTGCGTTAGTCGACGATCTTCACTACCACATCGTGTGCTCTCTTCGCGATGACCAGAACATAAATGATGATGTTTTGTGGTGCGATATTCAGTTTATAACCTGCAGGGATCATCGGCCAAAACTCGTGCAGGGTATTGCTTGGCATACCGTTGAGATACGTACCACTGACCAAATTGCATTGACAGGCAATATGTTTACAGGTCACATCAATTCGTGGATTTTTCCCGCTTCGTTTATGCGTGGCTCGAACCCTGCATCGTTCTGACGGAATCAGATTACGTAAAGTCGATATATTCGCTACATCTGTTGGCATTCTTTAGAGTACTTGAATTTTCACATAGTTCGAATTCTGTGCCGGGAGACAACAAATATTCGATGTACCTTTCTTTGTCATCTAATTTGTAAGAGCTGATGGGTAATGTTACCTCGCGGGAGACATTACCATTTTTCACGATATATATCTCGCAGTTTATTCTTCGATGTTTGGTATCGCATTGTATGTTTGAAATCGACCAAACGTCTGTACCATTCCCCTCCAGGTCAAGTTGCATAAAATGTACAGCACGCAACTCGATACTACGACTCATCAAGGTAAGCATTATCGACATTACTGATGGTTTCTCATCTATTTATGGCCATTTTATTCGGTAACTTGTATGATCGAACAAGGAAGCGAATGCACAAATGCCTGCAATTCCAAGTGTTCGTCATCTGCTCCATATGGAAGTTGTAAGTCAGTTTGCAATTTTTCAGGTACAGTCGCAGCTCGGGTGGAGGACACAAATTACCGAAACTGTCATAGTAGCTTGCACATTTGTCATGTTTGCCTTAAGGTATCCAGTTTGTGCTGGGCCCGGCTGCCATGTCGAGATTAATTATGGCACAATCGTTACATTTTGGTTTATGAGGCAAGCATTTCGCATGTGCACTACTCTAAAATTTGGCAGCTTCAATTAGTGTGCAAACAGATCCAAATCAATAATCGTGAGTTGTTGTTTCGGTACTGATTTGATGATTGACTCCTCCTTCTATGTCACTTTTGCACACTTCCAACTCCTTCTGGAGCCTTAGTTGGAGGCCTTGGCCATTTTCTCTACACATTGCGAAATCTTCCAAATTCGCTGTATGTCTTTGGGCCTCGGACATCTGCTTTCATTCGTTTAATGCTGTGCTGACAGCTCGAACAATGGCACTCGTGGCTCCGAATAGGCCCACTAGGGCTGCAAGTGTAGGCAAAAGTAGTGGAAAAAATCTGCCTGTAGATGTTTAGTTGGTCTTGCAAACTTTCCTTCCTTTTTCCACCACTGATAATTTCACTTGCGCCTATTGCTTGCTCTTTGAACCCATGTCCATCTTTACTTTGGCCTTCATCAAGTTGGAAATGCCCCATGCTATTATTTTTTTCTCTGAGACCAGTAATTTATGATTTTCTTATTTCGTTCTCCTTCTGTGCAATTAACTTTTCTGCATGGTGTGGGGTTGCTATATTCTTGTGCTGGGAACAGGCAATATCGTGTTGCCTGCACGCCTCATCTAGTGCGTTGATGCCAGTATCGCAGTGTGGCAACCTTTTAGCTAGATTGGTTCCCGGGCTGCAGAACTTGTATCCAGGAATTTGCAGCTAGAACGGTAGATAGTTGACATCGAGGTGAACTGACGTAAAAACTTATAAATGCTCTCATTTTATAAATTTATGTTTCAGTATAATTTAGACAAACATTACGGATGTGTCACATATTGAAATATGTTATNAAACAAACATTACGGATGTGTCACACATTGAAATATGTTATTTCAGTGCAAACTCTCCCCGATGCAGTTTACTCGGAGTGATAATCTGAAGAGACATTATATAACCAAGAAAATGTACTAAATGTCATCAAGAAGCTTGTTCATGCTAACTCATTCTCATCATCATCCAACCAAGCGGAAGAAAAATAATTTACAGATCGTCAAGCAAAATGTTAATCTACCCTTATACATTCATGCTAAAGATGAAGCTATATCGCACGAATCGCGACATGGAAAACTATTTCCGAATACAGTGAGGTTCATCGTTGTGGGCCCATCAAATTGCGAGAAAACATGTGTCGTACTGAGCAGGTTAGAAGAAAAGAATGGACTTAGGTTCGNATTGTGGGCCCATCAAATTGCGAGAAAACATGTGTCGTACTGAGCAGGTTAGAAGAAAAGAATGGACTTAGGTTCGAGAATGTGTACCTGCACACCAAATCACTCCAACATCCAAAATACCAGTGTCTGGCACGAGATGGTGTGAAATATTCCCCTGGCAGTTATAACAAGACCGTCGTCATCCANATCCAAAATACCAGTGTCTGGCACGAGATGGTGTGAAATATTCCCCTGGCAGTTATAACAAGACCGTCGTCATCCACCCCCCTCCCCGAGCGAAGTATTGCCAAACTTGGTGTTTATTTTCGACGATGTGGCATGTGAGAAACAGACAAGCATCCAGTAGTACTTCGGCATGCGACGGCAAGCGAATGTGGACTGAGTGTACCTTGGCCAGACTTATTCGCGGTAATGCTAATGCATTGGTGCTGTTTCACATGGACGATATAAATTTGCAGCATGCGCATAATAACCATGTAACTACAGACATTTCATTATAGGATTTCAAAATTCTATGTTGTTTGTGCTGAAATAACAAGTATGGATTTTTGGTGATCGTAAAAGACTGGCCTCAAATTTCAGGCAGGTACCGACATGGATTCGATCAGTTCATCGTAGACAATCGAGAATTAGTTACAGCATATCGAAATTCGGGCAGAGTATCCTCAAGCTGCGGTTTGACAAAGACGAAGATGTAGTTTCTCTCAATGATGGAACTTGCGTTGCTGGTAGGAGAATAATTCTAAATGTTTGCGAACCTGAAAGATATGAAGATGCTGCTAATAAATATTTCGTTCTCGAAACTGCTAATAGCTTCATCTCGGAATTTTGTAATGTGTAGTCTGATCAGAGCAAATAATTTCGCACTTACTTGTCCGAGGTCGGGTTGAAGATGAATTGTGTAATAACCGAGATCGTTTGCGATTTGAAAGGTAAATTACCGACAAATTTAAAATTTACCTTTCAAAGGTAAATAACCGACAGACTTAATCTGGCATCTGCACAAAATCAAGAGAAACTAAATGTTCATAAATATTCCATAGAACATACATTCACTACCTCCAATTCCTACCTCACCTCGGAAATGGACATTTAAAACCATTTCAAGGACATATTGGATATATGCAGCAAAAGCCTTGTATAGATCGAAAATCGTTTCTTAGAGACTCACAACTAATCCTATAAACGAGAGCAAATGTAACTATTTGTATTTACTACGATGTCGGGTATTGCTAGCGAACTTTGTCGAGTGATACAGTCGGTTCGCTCGAAATATTTGATCACTAAGAAAGCTATATTTTCGTGTGACCTTATAAGTGAAAAAATCTTTAAGTTCATTACTCGCTGATCGGTGTACTCAGGGAGAGCAATGGAACACCCATAGTCGTAAAGACAGAATTCGACGATAGTGCTGAATCCACAAAGAAAAGGAGACATGATGATGTACAAATCGATCTGGATGAAGAATCGGATGTGGATTTGGCACACAAGAAAAAGGTACAGAAAGAAGACCTGAAATATAATGCCCTAAGTCGACAGTACTTACGATTGTACACTTCTAATAAAAATGATATGATATATATTGTATACAGGCATAATGATAAATGTTTCCCTGGTGCTGATGAAATTGACTTTATACCTGGTGGGATAATCTAAGATGTGTTATACCAGGTCTTTTCGAACTTTACAGAATCTAACCAGCTGGAAAATAAAACTTTGCTGGAACTAATGCACGCACTTTACCAAGATAAAAATCCCGATACCAGTGCTTATAACGACGAAGATCATGAAAAAATCGACATTCTTGCAGACCTCCTCAGTGGCCTAGCACTGAAAGTGGGAACGGTCTGAAGAAGATAGATGGTAACAAGAACATCGTATGTTTTGGGACGACCCGAACGAACTGGTGGATAGACTACGACAACTGGTCTCTTTGCAAAGGGTTGGAAATTGTTCGTACACCAATCAGATTATATACATCGTCGAAGAAGTGAAGGAAAGAGACTTTATACTATGAGTCCGATGGGAATTGCCCACGAACCGCATGCGGCCGCCAGATACAACTAGGAACATCGCAAGGACATGATTTGTGGGATGAATGACCTGTTTTAAGCCGACCTCATGGAGATGATACCATATGCTCGGGTCAACAAAGGCTATATATACATGTTGACAGTAATCCATGCATATAGCAAATTCGCTAGGGCAAACATGCTGAAGTCGAACAATGCTATGTCACCGAGGTCATGGTTTATGAGTTGTGCGAAGGATGCATCCCGACCAAATTGTAAACTGACAATGGCACCGTATTGTACAAGGCAAAATTCAAGGCTCTGATGAAGATACATAGCATAAATCATTATTCCATGTACAGCAATATCAAAGCATCTATCATAATGAGGTTTTAAAAGGAATCTGAGGGGCAAGATGTGGAAGCATATCGGGAAGAATGCTAGCTATAAGTGGCTGGAGATAATGCCGAAACTCGTCAGCGAGTATAATTAAACAATAAACTCGATCACTTGTATGAAGCTTGAAGATATCAAGGACGACTCCCTGGTTGGGACTATGTATGTTGCTCTGAATAGGAAAGAATCACGCAAACCTAAANGACGACTCCCTGGTTGGGACTATGTATGTTGCTCTGAATAGGAAAGAATCACGCAAACCTAAAGCCATATCGGTGATCTGGTGCCCATCTCCAAACCGGAAGGCGTTTTCGAGAAAGGGTTCACCGCGATTTGGAGCTCGTAACGGTTTTAGGTGAGATGTATACGCAACTAAACTCCGAGCACCAACTATCTCAGGAACTGAATACCATCCCATCCATGGTGGCTTCTATGCAGAGGACATACAGCCGACGAAGTTTCAAGACATGTATTTGGTCGAGGTACTGAAACGACATAACCAAAGAGAATACGTCAAGTGGTGAACTTTCCCTGCCCGAAACAGTTTCTGGGTAGCTAAATCAGATATCGAGAGTTGAACTCCCCATGGAAGAGTCGATGTATATATAAATACTTTAATTCAAGGACTTATGTGTTTCCTCATGTGGTACATTACCGAATAAAATTAGTTTAAAAGAAAGTATATGTATTTCATGTACTTTAAATAACCCTGCTGCAGTTTATTTGCTGACATCTTCAGCATGTATGAGCAAACCCTAACCGAAGGATGGATGACTAATACCAAATAAATGTCATTAATAAAAGAATATTATGTAAATAAAAACAAAATAAAAAAATATGTTAAATTAAGCAAAAAATAAATAATGTTTTTAAAAAAAATTATTTAATTTTTTAACCATATCATTCCATTTTTTTTATAATTAATAATTTTAAGAAAAGTGTCTTAAAATATTATTATTCTAGAGTAATGCAGAAAAATAAAAAATTTCATAATTTTTAATATAATTTTTTCCCATACACATGATAATACATATACATTTTTTTAAACACTTGTACAAGCACATGTCCGAATAGCCAAGTGGTCAAAGGAGTTTGCATACCAACCCAAGGTTCGGTATTTCGATCCTGCTCTCCTCCGGNGGAGTTTGCATACCAACCCAAGGTTCGGTATTTCGATCCTGCTCTCCTCCGGACAATATTTCAAGCTCTTCGAAAATTAAATAAAAAGCAGCACCCCCAGTTCTAAACTTTAAAACCAGCATGGTGGCTGAGCAGGATTGACACCAGCGCATTTTAGCTACCATCTACATAGACAGATATGGTAGTTGAANCCATACACATGATAATACATATACATTTTTTTAAACACTTGTACAAGCACATGTCCGAATAGCCAAGTGGTCAAAGGAGTTTGCATACCAACCCAAGGTTCGGTATTTCGATCCTGCTCTCCTCCGGACAATATTTCAAGCTCTTCGAAAATTAAATAAAAAGCAGCACCCCCAGTTCTAAACTTTAAAACCAGCATGGTGGCTGAGCAGGATTGACACCAGCGCATTTTAGCTACCATCTACATAGACAGATATGGTGGTTGAACAACTGGCACGCCCCCTAGCAACATCCAAGTGTAAACAAGATAGTGGGTTCGAACGAAGATGAGTAATAGGATAGCACACTCTAGCAGCAATAAACAACATTACAGGGATTGGTGGTGTCCTCTAGCAGACGACAAGTGAACTACAGCAGACGCCTACCAATATTGTGGATTGCACCGACCAACATGGCTGCTAGCCACACACTGCTAATATGGCGGATAGCAGAAACAAGATGGCTGCAAACACAAAATGGTAGGCGGAAACAAAATAGCAGCCCATGACTAGATAACAGACAGAAACAAGATACTCGATGCAAACGAGATGGTGTACAGAAACAAGAATGCGAATGAAAGCAAGATGGTGGACGGAAAAAAAATGGGGTTGCATGATCCAACATGGTCACTGTGATGTAATCCAAGATAGCAGCCGAGCCAAAGAGCCACAGCCCCCAGCCCTTGTTCTCGGATCGGCATAATCTATCTACCTGTGTGCAAGTATGGTAGAGCTGTAATGAATGTTTGAAACTTGTATTTTTACAAGTATTATTAAACATTTACACTTTTGAACTTNGTTTCAAACTTGTATTTTTACAAGTATTATTAAACATTAACCCTTTTGAACTAAACTGAACGAGTTTTAACTGGAAGCTGAAATTGACTGAAGAGGAATTCACGAAAACACTGCGACTACTAGGCGGTGAAATTTTGACAACTATTAAATACCTTGATGATCAGACGTCAAGTAAAGACACCAACTTAGGCTTAGGCATCTAGCGTCATACTTTTTATATGTTAGGCGATAACTCACACGCGTAGTTCCGTATCAGAAGAATGGGACGTGGTGGATGTGGCCAGGCACTGTATTATTTTATTTATAACAAGAATGGTTGTGCTAGAAAGCACAGAGCTGTTATTCGCTGTCTATTCTCGCCCTCAGCTCTCCTGCCTGCAATTGTTTTTAATCCGGGTGCAGGAAAACACGCATGTCAAAGGCTCCACATGACCTCAATAAGTCACCGCACTGTCGCAGACAGTTACGTGTTTAGTTGTAAAAATATCTCCCCCTCTGCCTGAGACAGTTTTCAGCTCAAAGGTTTTCATAAGGGTGTCGACCATAGCCGGGAAAAAAATTTCACCTCACCGCTGCACCGACGAGAAATAATATGGAGAAAAAAAAATATGTGTGACTTGTTTAAAACTTCCTTTGCAGGGGCATTTGTAGGATCTTTGTTTGTGTAACGCCAATATGACAGAAGCTTCACAAACGATGACACAAATCTATAGCTTGTTCACGTTATAATGAACACTTTTTGAGACACTGTCATCAGACAACCAGTAAACACATTTCATTGTGACTTCTGTATTTTGGTTTTTAGTATGGTGGAATGTATACACTGTGTTTATTACTCGCATGGCAGTGTTTATATTAACTAGTGATGGAAGGATATAAATTCAGTGAAAGAAAAAAAATAACCAGCGCTTCAAAAGTGCTTACGTTACCATGACTGGCCTATAGGAGTAAATTTCCTTATACACTATTAATAGCAGCAGCGCTCGAACTGAACAAGAGAGAAGCAAGGCCATTCCCCACCCCCCTTCCCCGTCGCATGGACAGGTTTTCACCAATTCGACATTTCTGTGTACACTCCCAATCGGGGAAATAAAATTTCCTGTCATTGAATATATAATTTTATTTCCTAGAATTACATTTCCAAACATTGACTTAAATTTTCGGCGCGGTGGTCTATTTTGCAGTCTGTTGAAATTGTAGCGAGCTGTTAGTAACACTGTAATTTTTTTTATGATTCGTAATCTATCGTTTTTATCGGTAAATTGTATAGCCAAAAATAAACATACACATCTCTACGTTTTGCCAAATATTTTCCCAGTATTTCTACATTTAAATAAAACTTATAATCAGTTACATATAATTTTTTAACATTTTCCAGTGCGTCTTTTAGAAAAATTGTACCTGCGTTGTTTTTATAAATGTATATTGCTACTGTTGTATCCATAAAACCATTTTGCAGCTGATTTGTGAAACAACTAGTACAATATTTGTATCTGTTTTTAAATCGATAATTTTACCATAGATATTTTTCCATGTCAGAGTTTTAGCTCAGAAGACAGAAGCATCATTCTCATGCTTCTTGCTATTTCTTATTGCCCCCTGCGTTCTTCAGTTCTGTAACTGGACAATTTTCGTTCAATGACTTTTATTTTATGATTTGAAGAGACATATCAAAAACCTTTTAATGTATGCCTTGCAGAATATTGAGCTACAGAGTTTTTACAACTTCTGTTAAGATACAATATCATCAACTTTTTTATCATTGTCTAAATTATTTTCTGTTCCTCTTTTTTTTCAGGGTTAGATAGGGCCCTATGTTCACTTCCCTTAAATACACTCTTGTCCAACTGAATATAAGGTAGTATTTCTGAATACACTTTGTTCAGATAATTTGGTTAAATTGATAGAACCACTTCCCTATTTGTATATTTACTAGTCACCTATGGCTTTATACTTTTTTGGAGGTTGTCAAATATTATTAGTATTATTTTAGACTCATTTTCAAATACACATAGTATTTGCAAGTTTCTGAATAATTAAATGTGCTTATATGTATATATATTCTTTTATGACATAAGATATATATTTATTGAGTAATGAAATAAAACAGTTTTTATAAATATTTATTAACCCATAAATTACATTATTACAGGAAAAACACTTTTTCCTTCAGCTTCCTTCTATGCACACATTTGTATTTTTGTTTATGAGTTTTACAACACGACACACGTGAAAAAAAAATTATTTTAACAGAGAAAACAATATTTTTTTTTTTTTATTCATAGACAAAAATATTTTGCATATATATGGTATGTCTACTGGCTTAAAATGGACTATATAATAATTGATGATCACATTCTCATACTTGGCAAAATCCAGTAGATTAAAATTCATGGACATCATTTTGACTGCTGTGTTGGATGGCCGAAGGTTCACTAAAGTATTTCTTTCCTGACTGAGGTATTATCATGTACGAAAATTCTAGCATGTGAACGAATCCAATAGGCTTCATACCAGGGTACGTTGCCACCATCTGGTTAAGAACTTGCGGGTCAGTATGTTCAATAAACTGCACATACCATTTCGGAAAATGTACTCTGATTTCACTGTTTTTTTTTAACACTCGTGTAGGGCTATTGGTCAACATATCAAACAGCTTCTTGTACTATTCAACATTATTCAATTTTTCTCTATAAGCTTGAACATGATGTCTCGCATTCTGCGCATGCTGGGAAACTGTAGGTGAATCAAAGTACAAATTTTTTCTCTTTCTGCCGAAGAAGTGTCACATTTCACGAAAAGTAAAAAAATTGCGCTTTTATTCAATTATCGATAGACTTGATACCAATGTAAGTAACATGCACCAGGGTCTTGTTAGGATCTTCCATGTCCTTCAGAAAAAAAAGTTGAAAATTCCCTTTTGGGAAATGTATTCCAATGTCATTGTTCAATACACATGTAATGCTTTTTCTAGAAATCAGTTGCGTGTTTTTATGCCCGATCTTCATGTTACAAAGTTTCTTGTACTGAATTGCACTATTGAATTTTTCTGTAAGTCCATTTATGATTACTGTAACACATCGTGCATCGCATCACATCCTAGGTTAAACACTTTCGATAGTAGCTGAACACAATTTCATGGTTGTACTGGTCTTGTCAATGCATTTTCCTTATTGTCGTCTTCTGGCATCATCTCACAACTCCCTTCGAAAAGGTGATAACTGACCTCATTTAAGCATGTGTCTTTCGGCTTGTACTTTTATTTTTACCTGTTTCAGCTGACACCTTCTTCGTCTTCCAGCATGTCACCATCACCTTCACAGCCCATAGCCTACCTCTGTGTGACGAGTGCATTGAAGCAGGGACAAGCAAAATAATTCTCACATGCATTACGTGTGCTTAGTATTTGTGTGCCTTACTTTTAATTTTTTCTCTGATGGACATTCATAATAGTTTAAGATCGTAAATTGTAAGCTTGCACTGCAGTAAATACTGAGAAATCTTTTTTGTTCTGGACCTACTTCGAACACTAACCCGTTCATCACAATGTATAACATGTCGGTGAGTATGCTGCTTATTTTCTCATATTCCGTGTCACCATCTTGCTTTGTAAGTCCATGATAATGATGTGTCAAACAACGATACGCTATTTTACTCCTGTTGCCGAGCAGCTGCCTAGCAAATGGTGGTAAGAATTTGCAGGAACTGGAGCTTCCATTCGTATATGCAATATATAATTCTTTGATGATGAATCCGAAACTAGATATAAACACCTGCACACAAACAAACATGATGTTGGACGATGTGTTACAGAATGGATTTTCACATTTGAACTATCAAGACATATGCGCAAGTATTGTTAGAAAAATTCTCTGCTGACACCCTTTCTATACGACCGTCAACCACTCCTGTGTTTGCTCACATCAAAAACTATGAGAGGTGCAGTGCTCATATTTTCACTCGGTTCTAGCACCAGGGATGGTGTTTGTCCATAGTAGCTTTTCTGGATATCTGAAAACATTTGAAATGGCATCATGCAAGTTCTATTTGCCAAATCTACATTTAAATCTTCATAAGGAGAAATATTAGAGTTGAGAAATATTTTAACCTACTTTATATTCATGCACTAGAATTTCGATTAATCTGCAATGATAACATTTTGTTTTTCCGTCTGGAATGCAACTATAATGGAGCGAGGCTTCTCGCTTGCAAAACTAGACTTTACATTCCAATTTACACTGATGGAAAGTGGCACACTAGGGTAAGTTTCGAAACACTATGTCTTCAGAAAGTGATATTGACGTTTCGTCCCTTCTCGACGTATTTAAAAATCTTTACAAGTTCCAACATTTTTAATTTCACATGAGGTAGGATCAATTTGATGGACCGTATCGCCAGTGTCGTAGCTTTTGTTCCAACAGCAACATCCTGGATCGCATTTGTTTGTGTGTTGGCTAAGAGAAAATCCAATCTTTGTCTGGAATTCATAATTACATACCTATAATCCCTTGCGAAACCTAACAGCATGGCTAATGGGATACATACTTCGCATTTTTTACCTACACGAACTGGATGTTTATAGTCTACTTCGACTCTCCAGCCAGCCATTTTCGCTGCAGGTAGTTGGTTGCATGTAAGAAACAGGTATTTCTTTATAGTAGCGGTGATCCCAAGACCCCTTGTCGAATCCACTTCAATTCCTCCCAATTCCAATGGAATTCGGTTAATCATGTACAGTATACCATTTCTGATGATTTGGGTTGTTGCAGGCACTACACCCTCTTCCTTAGTAATCGTCCCCCTGAACCTTAAATATGAATAACACGGTACTGTATAAAAGTCCTGGTTTTGCACTGTGATTAGAACATTTGATTACGTTGCATGCGGTCCCGGTATATACAGTAAATACGAGTGAAATTCAGTTTCTGTAATATAATATTCATAACTGATGGTTTCTTTAATGTTACGTATTTCGGTGTTCATTTTTGTGGGTTTTGAACCCATGACTTTTGAGGAAGTGTACATTTTCACGTGTTAACACACTGACTGCTCGCAGGGTACTGACCTTTGACTTGTCTCCTCTACCGGTTTTTGTAATATTTTTCCTCTTAAATTTCAGTCATATCTTTCTTCAAATGTAAACGTAAAGTTATGTATTTGGCACGGAATTCAATCAACATGTCTTCTTGGTCGACTAGGAGAATAACAATTTCTTGCATAATTTTAGCTCTAGCTGGAGAATAAATTTGTGCTTTAGGTACCTCGACGATCTTGAATCCTGGAAGTAAAAAAACGGAAAATTAATGTATTGTGTGGCTTGGCTGACCATTCAGGTATGAACTGCTGACAAGATTGAAAATTTCCTTATAAAATTCACTGTTAAAATATTTACCGGCAGTGATGTTTCATGCACTTTACCGGCCTCGTACATTTTATTCTCGAAACCTAGCATGGAAGCTAATGTATCGTGATTTATAAAATCAATGTTTGCACAGAAAATCATTTCACTCTTCAAATTATTGGGTTTACCTTGAAGAAGCTAAGTTACATTAGGCTGTAGCGAGCATTTAAGGAATGTAGCAATGTCTTCTATCTCGTAGGAGCCGATGGGTAAACACATTTTGCTGAGTCTGCATTGCTCGCTCGTGCATAAAGGAGCATACGTTACGAGAATTCCACATTTGGGATTGAAAAATATGTATGTAAATAGATTATACCAGAGACCAGGAACTGTCTAATTTAAGTGCAGGGGAATGCGTGGAGCGAAGCTTCAAGCTCTTGCCCGACAAGACCAGATTTATAGACATGACTGATGCGAGGATGCTATCTGCATGCCTTTAAAACAAATAACATTATTCTCTGAAGAAGCGAATCCACAAGTGTCCACAATTCCACTCTCTCGGCAGCTGCAAGGTATTTTAATTATATCTCCGTTTCACACCGTGCAAATACTCTCTTAACTCAAGCAGTGGACCAAGTTTCCAAAGCCATCGAAATGCTCGGCTCTGTTTCCACTTTATTGTATGCAACCAATCACATGCCTGGACCTCTGTTATTTTCCATCACGCATTTACACACCGTGGAAATTTTTAATTCTTTACTTGCATGCAAATTGTTTTGTCGCGTGACAGTTTTGAGGATTATAGCACGCCTTTGGCTCACATCCCTCANATATAATATTCATAACTGATGGTTTCTTTAATGTTACGTATTTCGGTGTTCATTTTTGTGGGTTTTGAACCCATGAATTTTGAGGAAGTGTACATTTTCACGTGTTAACACACTGACTGCTCGCAGCGTACTGACCTTTGACTTGTCTCCTCTACCAGTTTTTGTAATATTTTTCCTCTTAAATTTCAGTCATATCTTTCTTCAAATTTAAACGTAAAGTTATGTATTTGGCACGGAATTCAATCAACATGTCTTCTTGGTCGACTAGGAGAATAACAATTTCTTGCATAATTTTAGCTCTAGCTGGAAAATAAATTTGTGCTTTAGGCACCTCGACGATCTTGAATCTTGGAAGTAAAAAAACGGAAAATTAATGTAATGTGTGGCTTGGCTGACCATTCAGATATGAACTGCTGACAACATTGAAAAATTCCTTATAAAATTCACTGGTAAAATATTTACCGGCAGTGATGTTTCATGCACTTTACCTGCCTCCTACATTTTATTCTCGAAACCTAGCATGGAAGCTAATGTATCGTGATTTATAAAATCAATGTTTGCACAGAAAATCTTTTTACTCTTCAAATTATTGGGTTTACCATGAAGAAGTTAAGTTACATTAGGCTGTAGCGAGCATTTAAGGAATGTATCAATGTCTTCTATCTCGTAGGAGCCGATTGGTAAACACACTTTGCTGAGTCTGCATTGCTCGCTCGAGCATAAAGGAACATACGTTACGAGAATTCCACATTTGGGATTCAAAAATATGTCTTTAAATAGATTATACCAGAGACCAGGAACTGTCTAATTTAAGTGCAGGGGAATGCGTGGAGCGAAGCTTTGAGCTCTTGCCCGACAAGACCAGATTTATAGACATGGCTGATGCGAGGATGCTATCTGCATGCCTTTAAAACCAATAACATTATTCTCTGAAGAAGCGAATCCACAAGTGTCCACAATTCCACTCTCTCGGCAACTGCAAGGCATTTTAATTATATCTCCGTTTAACACCGTGCAAGTACTCTCTTAACTCAAGCAGTGGACCAAGTTTCCAAAGCTATCGAAATGCTCGGCTCTGTTTCCACTTTATTGTATGCAACCAAGCACATGCCTGGACCTCTGTTATTTTCCATCAGGCATTTACAAACCGTGGAAATTTTTAATTCTTAACTTGCATGCAAATTGTTTTATGTCAATGTTCGTAAAGGGGGTTTTAGGCAATGACTTCACGATCGCCTCTTTCCTTCCTGTCGATTTTTCCTTTTTACTTCACCCTCCACCGACTATCAGATATGGTCTCAAGTACAGACCTTTGCCGTTTTTTGTACCGATTGCGAGCGACTCCAGCTTTCGTTTGTGTCGAATTGCTTCCGCCAACTGCTTACCTTGATCTTTAGCACTGTTTATTACCCTGGCTATGCTGCTAGCACATTCTATAAGACCTCCAAGAGCACCCAATTCGGGCAGAACGAAAGGTAGAAAACATCCCTTTTTCTTCCTCCCATTACGTGGTGTTCTCAGAGTTCCCCTTTTATTTTTCTTCTGGTTGAATGACGTGCCCATAGCCCGCTTGAATTTGGTTTTCATTGTCTTGGAAACACCCGAAACAGCTAGATGTCTATCATATTTGGACTGAGATGATTTTATATTCTTCTTTGCTTTGTCGGGCAATAACAGCATCGGCAGCGTGTTTGTCGCTCAAGTGGTTACTGCTGGCATAAGCAATATCGTAGTCCTTACAAACCTTGTCCAAAGCGTCAATATCTCTGTCACCACGCGCAAGCCTTTTTAAATGCTTCAAGCCCAACCAACAATACTAGTAACCGGGAATGTGCAGCTCGAATGGAAGCTTGATTATAAGCGAATTCACAGGTCCATGTCCACTTTTGGTCTCGCCCCTAGAAGCAATAACAACAGACTGACCACCAACACACTAGACATTTCCTGTATATATTTTCTGGAGAGTGTCTGGCCACTTTCCCAGATCTTGGGATGGCCGCTCACATCACCAGACATTAATATTGTTGCTGTATAAGTACCAACACTTTGCATGTTTTCTATAACAGTCGAATGGAGATTTTCCAGGACAATTTTTTCCAAGTTCATATCATAGATAAGGATGAAACTACAACCCACGAATCATGTCATGGTTCTCTGTTGCCAAATACCATACGGCACAAAAAACCACACGCTGGACCATCTAATTGTTGCAAAACATGCATGCTTCTGAGTTTACTGGAAGAGACTAATGGTTTTCGGTTCGAGAATATGTACCTATACTCGAAATTCCTTCAACAACTAAAGTACAAGCCACTTACTCGGATTCTAGAAGTTGTGGACGGTCTGCAATATTTTCCATGCAGCGATAATGGGGATATGATTCCTCCTGATTAGCCTAATCCAAACTCTTTGTTTGTTTTTGATGATGTGGCATGTGAGAAGCGGACATGTATGCAGCAATATTTTAGAATGTACAGGCATGCATTGGTGGATTGTTATTAATTGTGTCAAAGTTCATCTCGCATACCGAAACAGTTACTTCGCGATAATGCAAATACACTAGTTTTTTTTCGAATGGACGAAATGAATTTATGCCTTGCATATTCCGACCATGGTAATACACAAATGCCTTACAAAAAATTTAAAAATGTGTGAGCTAATTGTTGAAGTATGCCATATTTATTTCTTGTGATTATAACAGACTTTCCTCCACTTAAAGGAAGCTACCATCGAGGTTTTGATAATTTGCAACATTTAGTTTTACCTGTCGCATTGAACAAAGAACCTGATGAAGCCATACAGCAGCCAGGGATGAAACTAAAGCGTAAACTGGATGTAGAAGAAGTGGCGGATGAAGACGATAATCATTGTCAGTTTTGAAATGTAAAAGTGTTCATGCCCAAGGTTACCTAGCAATGTATTCCCCTCGCTTCAATGATAGAACATATGGAGTTTACAAACGAAATAAAAAATTGTTTCTGGGAAACAAGGAAATATTTTTTCTCCCAAATGGCGAAATTCAAATCGGAAAAGAACCTCTGCTTGCAGTATGGGGCCTTCACGAGTTACTCTTCAGGATAGAACCTATTACGTATTCAAAAGATGCTCTGCAAAATGAATTAGCAAATTGAAATAGATGATTTGTACTAAATACGCCTCATTACAGGGAAACCAAAAAAGTAAACCCAAAATATCACTTCCTGTAAAAACTCTTGCGTGGATTCGCCAACCAAACTGACAGTGCTTTAAAATTTTCATTTTATGCTTGGTAATCGCTATTGGTAATACTATAAATTTTTACATTCGTTAACTTTACAGTGTTGATCAAGTAGTTACGCCTTGTATTATAGTGGCCCAAACTCTCCTCATAAAGTTTCGACCCACTGGAATTTTCTCCTTCGAAGCAGTGAGGAACTTAGAGGGAAAATAGAGTAGAGTGCTTATGCGAGTTGCGCAAAAATCACTCTCCATGTCCCAGAATAGGACTTCTTTTCTGCCAAGAATACAATAAAATCAACGTGGATAGGATATTTAAGGTAATAACACGATTTATGTAAGTATATTGAGGTGGTTGCACATTTCCTCTACGCTAGTTTCACGGCAATTAAAATATATTCAAGTTTTTCGAAGTTTTTTATACACATAAAATAATAGGCCTTTTGAAAATACAAAAGTAAACACGTTTATCCCTGTTGACCACGAAACTTTGACATCTTTTATTGGCCGTGGACAAGGTTTATTCTTCTGAGGTTAGGAACTAAACGATATTCGTTATTAGAGAGTTTGGCACAGAGAAAATGTAAGGCGTGGTGGTGTTCCATATAGGTCGCTTGTAAGCTGGCAGTAAATGGAGAAACATAACATTTATTTGTTCGTGTGTAATTATTAGTGTTTTTCTGGAATTGTGATGCATACTCATACTTGCCCGAGCCATACTATTAAGTATTAACTACACATTGTAACTATTATTCACGCCCTCCAGTGCAGTTTCTAAGTCTAAGCAGTAAAACGATAAAGTGAATGTTTATAATCTTTCGTAAACACTTTTATTTTAGCATAATAAGTATAGAACTGTCATAAAAAGTCATGGTTCAATTCTGCTGTCACTTTTAATTTTAATATTTGTGTATTAGGACGTTTACCAAAATTTTGATAACCCAATATTAAACAACGTATGGACATATTTCGTAAATTTCATACTATATGGTAAAAAACAAATTTTTATTTTAAGTACATAGTTTCTAACATAATACAAATTGTAAGGTTGTAAATAATTATATTTATTTCATGAAAATTCCCAACATCTCATTTGTTTACATATGCAAAACAAAATCCGTCTCGGTGAGATGCATATGTATGAAGGCCATAATTTAATATCAATTAATTACAATCAACATTTAATTTTCTATGGTAATGACTGGTTAAGGCAGAAGTAAAGGGTATGTTCTTATAGTGATGCAACCAGCAACACAGCAAATGCACAATTTTTTTAAAATTACTGTAAACTCTTCGAAAATCGTAAGAAAAAATGGCTTGAGTTCCATATGAAAGATAAATATTTATATGTTATTCACTGTAAAATATGTCGCCGCAGTAGGTCTCTTTTATGGGTAAATTAATTTGTTAATACTGAAAATGGCAATTTCTTCCCTAAGAATGGGCGTATTTCTTCTCTGGAGAAATAAGAAAATTTTTTCCAAAAAAGATTTCTCATCTTATTTGGGTGGAAGTTTTTTTATATGCTTTTGCGTAAGAAAATTTTCGAATGTCATTTTATAGGTGTGTTATAAGTTAAGTTTATGAAAATAAGTTACAATATAAATTATACCTGTTTACTGGATTATTTTTTTTTAAATTAAACATAATGTAAAATACAGCATTTTTTTTCACTCCAAGGCAAAGATATAAATGTATACTTTCATATTTATCAATCGCAGTAACGATAAAATATCAAATAACTGTAAAAACTTAGAAATTCAAAATAATTATATAATATACGTAGGAAGCTAGTGCCATCGTAGTGCAGAGGTAGAAAATGGAGCTACGTGAGGATGCCCAAAGATGAGATGAATGAGCAGGGAGGGCGAGGTGATGATGTGCGCGATAACAAGTGTGGTAATGGGTTGTGAACACGTGGAAGAGGTCTGAGCACCTGTCTACCAGCAGGGTCAGAGGGGACGCGAATCTGCCTGTGTTTCTGGTTTCCGCCACGAGCATTTGCTGCTGCCTATAAAAAGAACAGTGATGCAAGTAATGCGATCATGAGCAACCGACCATTGCAGGTCTATGTTATTACGCCTGT